>DWIW01000155.1:0-10687 GCA_018248535.1 Hovala pardalina | reverse complement strand
AATCTATACTCAAAGAGACATTACATGAGAATATAATTAGAAAAGTAAATATTAGAAAGCTTATGGCATCACACTGTTATAAACACGATCTATATAATATAATGTACATAAAAAGACATTTAAAATTATGATTATAAACAGAGAATCCAACCATCATATTTTGTTTATAGTTATATAAAATGCCCAAGTCAAGTCTATCTACCAAACTATTTCCATCATGTTCTGCACTGAAAATCAGTGCTGCTGGGTCCACACGAAGGCAGGAGTTTTATGCTGAGTGCAGGCCATTTTGTTGTTATTTACTAATCTTACAATATATATTTAGAATTTAAGTAATCTAGTAAATGTTTATTTTCTTGTGTCTATGTTTTAAACTTATCTGCAAATAAAGTTATATTCTATTCTATTATATTTGGACAAACTTACTATAACATATCAGGATAGTAAACGTAAGTTATGTTAGTAATGAAACATAGTTATAGTTAGTATTAAAATTAATTATAATTACTTTCCTATTGCTACAGCATTAAAAAGAATATACACTTTAAGTTATGTTACAGGATGACAAATTAAACATTAATGTTTATCTTCATATTAATGCAAGTAGTAGGAGTGAAATCAAATATCCCACATTATTCTGTTAAAATAACAAATTGAAAGCATTTTTTCTGCAGTAAATCTACCAGAAAGATAAACCAACATTCCAAAATGGCAATAGCAATTAGTTTCTATGTATTCAAATAGTACTATAGACCAAATATTTAAATTGTTTGTTTAATAAGTAAATTTGTTTGATAAAGGGAATGTAAATCAGGTATCATTGCACAATAATGCTTTAATATAAAAAATAAACTACAACATACCTTTCACTTTTAGAGTTGTCTATAGGCCATTTAGCTATTAATGTAGTAAATTTTTTATACTGAGTAGTCATAGCTATTAATGACGCGATTTATTATATCATTGTAGTCTAAATATAACCAAAAAATTTATAACAAATGACAACAACATTGAACTGCCAAGAAAGAAATGGCAATCAGATTGACTGACATTGACGTCGTAGAGGTAATTTGTTATAGTGGCATCGGCGTTATCGTTTAGAAATTTAGAAGAGCTATAGAAAAATACACATATATTATTTTAATTATAAAATCTATAAACGCATTCAAACCACATATGCATACATACAATAATTATATACACCTATACACCACGCCTTTTAGATAGATGAAACTCAAGTGATAGATACACCTGACTGCCACAATTCTTTCTGATACCACGGTAGAACACACATTCGACCTTGTTTTTATAATGACTTTTTTAAAGGTCCTTCCAAATGGCCTTTGAAACGTAACCGAACGGAGGCGTAATTTATAGAGAACTTTCACATGTGTTCTTTCACATTATTACTTGTTTTTAACACGAAAAGAAATAATAAAAAATCTACGGGATTCAAACACAGTACCCTCTGTTCTGAACTTCTATGTATATCCACTAGACTAATGGGTGGATAGTCATTATTAGTGATTTGAAGATTATAAATTAACGCTAAAAAGAAATATCGGATATTCTAGGCGCGAGAACTGTTCCCAACGCCCCATTTAAATTTATATGGGCATGTTCGGTGTCACTTTTAATTTAAAAAGAGAGAGATGAGACCTAATGGCATTAATGGATATGAATTACCTCTTATCATTCCAAAATGTTTAGACATTTCGAGTATAACCTTTGGTATGCATTTGTTATTTCATGGTAAATTAGGTGGGACATTTATGATATATTTTACTAGACTATTTTTTAGAGGTGACTTCATTAATCCATCATCAATTCTAGAACTCATTAAATTTACCCTACTAAAGTCTCGATTTTGAAAATAACCTAGTTCTGGTTCGCGAGCTAACGTTGGGTCTATACTAGTATTTCAGGACGCTTGCTGAAATTCGCAGAACTGCCAGGAAGTATATTCTATCCGTATAGTAAATAAATATGTAAACAGCTATGTAAAATAATTAGATAAGTTACCCGTTATATTAAGTCGTTGCTACTTAGATATTTACAATAGGAAATAAATAAATTCTTTCTTTCTGTATTTCTCTTTATTCCTGTAGAGTTCTAACCTAAAACTTAACTACAACGAGTTAACTACGATAGCTTACGTAATTCCATAATTCCATATTCCTACATAATACCTAGTGGAGTACTCAGACTTTCTTAGTTGTAAGAAGAGATAAGATTTCTACATCTAAGTGTGCCCGCCAATGGCAGCATGCAAACATTTTAGAGCAGATGAACAAAAGGTTAAAAAAAATCCATACACTAGGATTGAAAAAAAAATTGAAATATTAACTGCGTTGTATAATAAATATGCCACATAGTTTCCAAAGTCTTAACCTTCTTCGGGATTTGGCAGCGGGATTCTCTCGTGAAAATAAATACATTCAAGTTGTTTTAAGAATCTTGAAGTAAGCCCAAGTTGGGAGAACTGGTCTCCTGAGAACTTCGATCGCTTGCTCCAATTATGGAGCGTTATAAATTAATTAGAGTTCTATATAATGCATCGTGTGGCAAAGACGGTGATAGCGGAATGGTTAAGGTTTCGGCGAGTTGCTATGGGTTCATGCATGCATTAACTCAATCCTCACCGCCCACTGGTGTTGGCAAATATTGCCAATTTACAAGGTGATTAGTATTAGTAATTCAATGGTGATTTAACAATGAATAAGTAAGCCAGTACCTTAAAGCGCTCGTGACGGGGTGAGTTACAGTCGTAACAAATAATCACTGTTAAACAACCAATCCGCAATGGAGCAGTGTGGTGGAATGGTTTGTTATGAATGTAACTCGCCACGCTACGAAGAGCTTCTGTTGACATAGCCAAACATCTATAATCGCTTTATTGCGCGATCATTATTATTATAAGATTTAATTATGTTGTAACTCCTTCGACACTTACAGCGAAGTTTTAAAGTAACCACTAAACTTCTAACACGTATTAATAAGTGCATAAAAATAAGCCATAACTCACGCCACGCTTCCATTGCACGCGATATTTTCTTTCAAACTCGCAAACTTTTCTTCCGATCATTTCTTAAGCTGGCACCCTTCATAAAACGACCCTCTACCCGCTTTATATATGTTTCTATCGAGCCTCCCCTCGAGTACTTGATTTCTTACTGCACTTCCGAATAGGGAGTTTTGTCCGCGAAAATCAACATTTTCTTCTCAATAACTTGCCTACAGACAACGCGTTCATACCCGTAAATGACAACCGGGGTATACATATAGTGTACATTGCAGTTTTAGCTTGAAACAGGTTACGAACAGTTTAGGCAGAGCAGCAATGGATAGGGTGTATTTGAAAGGAAGCCCTGAAAATCCTCGATGGTGAAAGGTAGCACTGAACGTTACAAAGTGTGAGCCTTTTGTCTAGATTAAGGGCACTTTTCGAGGATAACATTTGCGACTTGTATTCCTATACAATTTAACGTTGCGTTTTACGTTTGCAGTAAACACTTTATTATTTTAGTACGAGTACAATCTTAACAATGACTATTTTTACTTCCAATCTGTCAGATTATGAGACTATTGCGACTACAAGATACAAAATTAACCTCAGTAAAGACTCTCTTTATGGTAAAACATAAATGAATTGACATAGTTAACGAAGTGTTAAACGGCTCTTGTGTCACTTAACCCAGATTTTATCCGAACTCGTATTAATAGTTCGCAGCCGAATACTTCCGACTCCAAACATCATTCTTTCGAGAGTCCGCATTTCCCGAATTCCGGCTTAAGCGTAGGGCGAACTGCGCGCGCACCTCGCGGCCATTTCTCCCTGCAGTCGTCCCCAGCGCGTTCTACTCGCGCCATGCGTCTTAAAACATAACTCAATTACATAATCTAACAATTAAACTAGTTAACGTGACAGTGCCAGCGTGATCCATTTGCAAAGTGAGCCCGAGTGTGATTGTAATCGTGCGGTGGATGCAGGGGCGCCGACGAACGTAAAGGTACCACTTTTATGTCTATAGAGTAGAGTACGGGCACGCTACGTTACGTTCTGTTCTATACATGTCGATTATTCTATATGGTTCTGCGTTTGGATTTCACTTGTTTCATTTTTTTGTTGTTACACCTATTTGCTTTGTGTAATTGCAAGTTAATACCAGCTGAATACACTGTGCAGAGGCTTGCTATCGATTATTCATAGCATAATAAAAGCTGAATATCTCTGTTGGTATGCGTTTTTATTGTAGCAGTCTGTGAAAAATTTGCTTTTGTATACGGAAACGTCACGGAATCGGCGGGAAGTTTGCTAAACAAAAGCAATGTCTCTTGTTATTGTTGTCTGTACACAAAGCCCTATGTGGTAAGCGGTTGCTCATTGGAATATCGTTACTTAAGTTACACTACTCATCGTCATTGAAATTGCCTGAAGGCCACTGTTTGTTTTGTGTGCCTCTATGAATGAATCGGGGTTTGCAGGGTTACGTTCCCATTCAACTTTCATTATATCCTGGGACGTTAATTAGGATTAATTATACGTGACTGCCTTACGCTCTCGTTGGTGCAAGTGCAACTTTTAAGGTATACGTTCTGGGATCGACCCCGGCTCGGGCAATAACTATTAGTTTATCGAACTTAAACTGTGCAGTAACAGCTCGGAGTCTACATTTGTGCCCCGTGTATGGCAAAAGTTTAACCTATTCATTACATTTTATAAAATTATTTATATTAACATAAATGGTAACAAGTTTGGTATCGTACATCGAGCTCAGGGGCGTATCATGGGCCTATGTCCAGCAGTGGACGAATACAGGCTGAAGAGAGAGAACAGAAAGAGAAATGGTAAAATGTACGTGTTTTAGCTGCCTACCCCATCGGAAATCTCTTGGAACGTTTCGTCAAAAATTTAGCCGCGCCGAGACAAGACGAGATCCCTTTGATTAGAGCACGTATACATATGTACCAATTACTACTATCTGATTGTCACGCATTTTAGTTGTATGTTAATGTATATTATGGACTAACATGGTCTGAAATAAATTATCTCTACCACAAAGTACCTTCTACTCGTACTCGTAAGAATTTTCGTATTTGGCTGCTATCACGTAGTTTCGCCAAGAATGTGGAGCACGCTTTGGGCCCTCGCTGAGAGACACCAGATACCGACAAAGAAAACACCAACAAACCATCCTGCGAGAATCATCATCAGTGAGGACTGTGTCCCGTGGGAGAAAACACTTGCGAAGCAACAGCAACTGGCAAACATCAATGTCAAAAGTTGTGGAGAATTGACAATAACTTAGTGAGCAAATTTTTAGTTCTTCACAGCTCGTCTATATGATAGAAGTCTTTGATGAAACCTAACAATGTTTTAGCTTTATAACAGGAGTTGAAGAAACTACAAAATGAATTGGGACATACCAGTATTTACCCCGTAGATAGGCGTTAGTCGTCGGGACCTAAATGCCCCCATTTATCTTTTCTTATTAGTCCTATATGTGCTAAACTTCAATCTAACTTATTTATGACTGTCTTTTGATTCGTATGTACGTATATCAACACCTCTGCTTACACTTTTGGGAAAATACAGGCGTGAGTTATGTGTGTGAGTGATAACTTAAACGAATATATCACAATCACAAGCCTCGTTATTCCACGTGTTTTTTCATCTCGCATACCACACCCTCTGAGACAAAAATTACAAACTGAAATCGTGCTAGACAAAACCTAACAACTTAATGACAACATAATTTACCCCTGTATTAGCCCGAAGGGGTGTAATACACCCAGTTCTCCCCAGTTATGTTAAGGTTTCATATAATGGATAGTGCATATTGCCTATTGCCATACATCAAGCACAAATCAGCCTCCGGTACGGCATTTTCAATTAAAAAACCCAAAAACAAAAAAGCTATATTTATGAGAAGAGTTAGAGAAAGTGCAGAATAAAGTAGTGCGCATTTACCCCGCGACCTAACGACGGGGGCCGTGATAAATGCTCGCATTATACGCAAAAACTCACTTTCAACTAAGCGGGTGATCAGGGACTTTGAGAGATTTGGGTTAAAAGGCAGTTATTAGTTGGGAGGTTCGTGTATTCATCATCACAACCCTCTAGCCCACTGTTGAGCCCCATATTTCGCAACCATACTGCCCCATGGCTGGGTTGGGCTGAAATTCATATTGTATCCCCAACTCTAAATGTTTTTTTTTAAAGTACAAAAACAACGTTGATCGGACTTATTACACATTTGCCAATCTCGCATCTCGTAATCTAGCATTTACAATATTACATATATTATTTATGAAAGATATAGAGTAGACGCGTATAGACACAACTATATCACGAAATCGACGGTCAGTGCCGTACGTAGTAAACGTTCCCATTTGTCCGCAAAAAACTTTACTTTCAACTAACCGGGCGGATAACTAGCGGGCCGCCGGGACTTGCGTACAGCGCCAGTTATGAGCTAGTTTGAGTTTACTCTAGTTGCTGAGCCCGGATATTGTGCAGGAAATACCTTACACGTAGATATTTAAGACACCGAGCAGCCTAAAGAAATAGTAATGACGTCCGTGGCAGGGAATATAGTTTTGAAGTTTATGCTGATTGATGGTGATTGCAAGGCTCGACTGCTACATAAATCGCCAATGGGAGAGACAGCCATAAATAGGATAAAAATAATCTATGTAACAATATAAGCTGTAGTAGTAGTAATTAGTAATAACAATATTAAATCAAAAAGTGTTCCTAACACACTAAAGAACTGATATTTCGATTCCTTCTTACAAGCTTAACTGCGGTCTGAAAATCTTATTGATAATATCAGTCTATCGATGATATTACCATCTATCCTAAAATAAATGTTTATTTATTTTGTTGACCGTTATTTGTCTGACATAAAAAAGACAATAACTAAAACATTTCCCGCAATTCTCTTACAAAACATTTACAGAAACATTATAAAACACTATAAAGAGTAAAGAGGTATTCTCAGCTATTTCCAGCATCGATATAGCCGATAAAACGAGAATTCGTGCGGCGCCCGCTGCGACCGAATTGCATTCCGAGCGCGGAATGCGGCTTGTGTCGTTGGTAGCGGTGGCGGAGTCTGGCATTCCCTCTTGTTGTTCAACCAGAGATTCGTACCTTGGCTGGGGTTGACAATTTGACCACGTATTCGTGTTGATCGGGGTTCAAATCTCAGTTAAAACACAATGAAACACATGAGCAATTAATGCCCATTGATTGCTCACGTGGTTTAAGTTTTAAATAAGTTTTTAAGCATATGCACAGGGTGCCTATAACTAGGCACCCTGTGCATATGCTTGAACTAGCACAAAATTTTGGTTAATACGCCAAAACTCTGACGAGCTAAGCTGCCGGTTATCAATTCTACATAATAACGCATTATTGTTGATTGTAAACGGCAAGGTACTCATTCACTGCCTGCCATAAATTGTAAGCATTGACCTCTGGCTTAGCATTTGTACTTGCAGCAGCAGTAGGTGCTGAGAGATAAAGTCAGTTTACATTTATACTACTTAGAGGGCCCATGTCATTCTCACATCCGCCCATCTGTTGACGTACATATCGCGCCTAAATCCGATTTAAGCAAAAGCGTCGGAATAACGCACAATTGTGTGCAACTGTTCCGGAAACAGGACGTCGCCCTGCCCGCCAATCGTGGCACCCGAACGGCTGCCGGGATTGGCTCGGCGATTTCAGTTTCGCTGGGATAGTTTGCAAACTGACGTTCAGTCTACTTTTAGATATTTTACAGCTTCCTGAGTAAACTGTGCATGTGATTTATTACTTACAGACATATGGTACAGGCACGGAGTAAGGATTAGTTATATATTTATAATTGGGAGAACACAGGTACCATATCGTGAGCGACAGCAGCACATGGATGAAGCTGTATCAGCTATGTAAGCTCGGCCCTTCTACTACCTATACTTGTTGTTACGAGCACTGATCCATACAAAATATGAACATTTCCCCAAGAGCTTATCTGCTCATGAACCAGATTGTAACAGATCCGCTTTAAGCCTATTTATCCTGACTCTACACGGTGATGATTGAACTGCATCTGTTCTCGTTTTTATTAAAAACGGTCAGGACATTCCATTGTTTGCAACAACGGTGCGGATTGAAACAATTCGAATTGGATTGCAGTGACGTGATCGCAGTTTACAGGGGGATTTATTGTGTATCGAACTTACGCTGCTGAGCTAGCATAAGCTAGAGATTTATGTATTCATTTTACTTTAACGATGAAAAGATTACCCGATGAAAGCCATAGAGTATTAGTATATTTTACTTTTACTTTATCTGTCCCTTGGGATTAGAGGATTATATTTTTCACTTATATACATACATAAACTCACGCTTGTCTCACATTGGGGTTGTCAGTAGATACTAATATCCTGAATGTGTCCTTGTTCGGGTATTTATATCTGTGCCAAATTATTTTCCGGACTATGTGAAAGGATCTAAGAAATATGGTAGAATACTGCTCAATCAATAACCTAATTCCTAATGTTCAAATTCCTACTATCAGGGATTGTCAATATATGTTGCTCAGGGTGAAGGGTTTGACGAGGGGCGAGCAGGCCAATCCATTACATCCATTAAATATTTCAGTTTACGTTCTATTTTAAACTAAGAGATCGATTGTGAAGTGAAAATGAATCTTAATATTAGGTTATTAATTTACTACTAATATATTTATCTACGATTATAGAATTTAGTAACAGTCCACTGGAGGGTATGGGGTCTCTACTAATATCTGAGAAGGCCTAGAGCGTACTCCTCGAAAGATTTCAGGCCTTCGGAGACCTCCAACACGGTTTGACGACTGACATCTATGACATCATCTGTGTTCTGCGATGCATGAAAGCCAATTTAGCACAAATGTTAACTACCAGAGAGAGGGCTTTGCTTAACAGTAGTGATTCGTTACGAAATCGCAACGAACAACTCTATTATTACCGATTTCGTGAAACACCACACGTATGCTGTATCACAGTTGGAAACAACTGTGTTGGCGATAGAAAACAATTCCCGGGCGGCGGCGTGATTGGCGCGGTCGCGCTCGCTGAACGGATTCGAAGAGGTTTTTCACGGGTTTTAGGGTTCCGTTCCCAAATCGGACCAAACGGTGCCCTATTGTTTTGTCTCATTCGTTTGTTTTTTTCCCCTGTCACAGCAAAGGGCTGTTTCGTTTCAACCGTAGCTTTCAAATAAACCTTTAATAAACCCCTCCAGGAAAATACTGGCTTGAGTTATGTTTTAACAAATAACATTAAATCCTGCCATTAGGTCCTGCCTTTTCATAGCATCCGAGTTACCATGTAAGTATGTTTAGTATCTATGACTTGATTGAACTAAACATGCCCAACTATTGCACATAATTCAACGCGTAGTTAGCGTTAAATGGCCGCCGTCAAACAGACTGATTTCCATTTGGGTCACCGACTCGGAAACCGCCGCCTATTATTGGTTTGCGCGCTTGTGAGCTTGCAATAGGGTTACTAGGAACTGCAAAATCAAATTTATATGAATAAAAGGGAATTCGATCGTAGCTTTTGTTTAATTTTGCAAAGAATCGCAGTTTAACGACGTGGATTTGGCCAACAAAATATGGTCCGCCGTACTTTTCCTTTTAAACAGAAATTTAATTAATAGTTTTTAGCTAAACATCCCGTTCGTAGCAAGAAAGTGGTTTGTATAGTCATAAATAATACTCTAAAACTTATTATAATTTGTAGTAAAACACTATAAATATATAAATAAAAAGGTATCGTGAAGTTCACTATAACATTACCTATAACCATTGCCAGAGAGCGAAGACCAATATTTAGACGCACAATATATTAGAAAGCATAGTCTGTCAATTCGCACTTCGCCAACGTGGTGGCCATTGGCCTAATATTTTGAAATTAGAATCGTGTCCAACAGTGAACATTTTGTGGCGATAATCGTGGTACAAGCGTATTCACACAAAATATTTGCCGTCGAAACCGGGACTCGTTATTTTGTTTATAAAAAGCCATGAACCGGGAGCTTAACCCTCACAAAGCTTTTCGCTCGAAAGCCCTCCAGCTGACCCATTTCGGGGCCCATTAGACCCCTTCCACCTGCAAGGAAACCGGCACACGTGCTAAAGAAATGTAATGAATGCAGCCATCATTACATGCACTTGGAGCAATGAGCCTTGTTTGTCGTCATTCGGCTTAAACTGCGTTCATAAACGGTATCAGGCGAGAGGTTGGGAATTTTAAGGACTTGGATCCTGGACACAAACACCTGTATTTTCTAGGCAATTAAAAGTCACGTTTCAGATTTTCATGTTGCAGTGACAACAATTTTGCACTCAGCCAGCACAGTGGCTAAAATTAACACACTAAGATAGACACACTATAACACATATTCGACATACATAAAAGTAACATTGTTCATTTACATTTTCAGTGCAACCCCAGACGGTTGTACATCTGTTTAATAACTCCGCGCCTTAAAATATCATGAAGAACCGTGAAACCATCCGTCGCAAACAACGAGGGGAGAAACACAAAATGAAGAAGGGCAGAAGGAGTAATCTGTCGGTAAGACGCGGCATTAAACCAACATCAAAACGAAACATACCGACGACAAACGGCAGATCTGAACCAACAA
>DWIW01000154.1:0-10693 GCA_018248535.1 Hovala pardalina | reverse complement strand
GTCAGCCATGTCATAAAGTATCGTCACAAATTTAAAGATTTTACCTTAGAATTAAACATACATAAACTTACGCCCGTCCACCATTGGGCTTGACAAGGAGACTAGACATAGACATCGATACTTTTCAAACATATTTCTTTCGCTCATTAATAATTAAATTTAAGCGCTCATGTAAACTTTTGAAATGTTTGAATGGAGTTACCTCAGTAGGCTATGACATGACACTCTTTAAAGAGGCAAATAAATCACTTTCAGGGCCGACGGTTCCTTTGGTGTCGTCCATAGTCCCTTTCAGCTTCGTCCTGTCCGAATCTAAATAACCAAAATACCGAAGCAGACATGGACATGTTCGTTTAGACTATTACTTTTTTAATAGGATTCTGTATTCCTTGTGCTTGTGCAAGTGTTCATCGAATCAACTCATGAGTAGTAATGATTTAGGTAAGCGCGAGTAAATAAAGACAAGGTAGGAGACTTTTGCTGTGTGAAAGATTTATTACCACAGCCGAAGATGTGTTGACGCTAAGCTCTGTTACTAAAAACTTAAAAAAATTAATATATGTATAACCGAAGTGTTTAATTTAACAACTTTTGCTTTAAACTTGTAGTTGGCCGATCTCTAGTCTCTGCCTACCCCAATGGTAGACGCGTGAGCTTATGTATGTATGCATGTTTATTAAATAATGTTGTGTGACTTGACTGGGTATTTCTCCCATTATATCCGCGTCGCTCCCACATTGCCAAGTGCGCACGCATCATTTGTTCCACAGCCCGGTCGCGAGAGTAATTAACGTAATGCGTGCGTGTCACTCTTTATTCCTTTGTTTGTTTGACACAAAACCTGTATCTTAATTATAAATAAAGCGATGTTCGAGGAAAACATGTTTTTTGAATAACAAAGATTTTGGGGATATAGGAAGCGACATCCAATTTTTGTTAAATTAAATCTTCGGTGAAAAGTCAGTAATGTAACATTACAACTATTAAATAGTTAAAAGCGTGTGTTGAAGAATCGAAAAACGTATGAGCCGTAATGTATGCTGCACTTAGATCACTGTCTACCCCAGTGGGGAACAGGCGTGAGCTTATGTATGACGATTTAAGACCTTCAGATATGTCGACCAAGAGTGATGTGACCACAACAATCCTTACGGCTCGCTCAGTATTTCCGCGACACACGATGCCAAGCTCCCCGTGTGAGTCATGGAACATTAATTGGACCTTCGGACAAGCCCCTGCGCGGGATGACACAACGCCCCGGCCATCATCCATGATTAGATATGATTAGATTAATGCGGATGTTTTAATGACGCGAATTCAAAGGCTTTGGCGTTGAGTTTTGACGTTACATCTAAGATGTTCTGTTTAAATTGACTATATAAAAAGAACAGCAAAATAACATGCAATTACCCACCCATGTATTGCCTCATAACTTACGAACTAATTCTCAATTGTATTATATTGGTATTATACTTGTAAGATTATATACTTGGTCTGTATTCGTTAGCATTAGCATCAGAATCGTACAGACTCGGAGGTGGGGATTTGTGCTCGATGTATTGCAATAGGCTCACCATGTATCATGGAACCTAAATATCCCCCTTGTGAGGGCCAGGAGTAATATACGAGTATAGGTCTAAAATGGATGTAGCGATGGTATTGTCCGGCGATTAGTCTCGCCGACTCAGCGATACATGTTGTACGACGCCACAGCATCGCTTATGCATTAAAAGTGGCGAGATTTTACCATCTAGTACAATTGAAAAGAAACGTGAAACCAAGAAGCCATTTTAGCGACACAATTAGAATAATTGCTCGAACAAAGTGACCATGCTTCTCGATCTCAAATGGAGCATCATATCATATACAATGAGGAAGAGAAAGATTTCTTAATCTGCGAAGAATGGCCGGCTCGTTTAGCAGTATTGCCGCCACCAATTGTGTTGAGCGCTGACTACTGAGGACAATACTGACGTTAGAACGAATACACTAGGGTTCAGGATTTTATTTCCCACAAGAACATATGAAAAAATGAAAGAAGTTCATATTAGCTGCAATTGGTAATTTAAAACTAAAATGATTTTGTTAAAAACGTGCGTAAAAATAGCAGTGGAAAAGTAATAATTTCGGAAGGTACATTTGATCAACAATAGACTCGGAAGAAATTAATGGGATTTAGAATATTAAAATATCATATAATTCAGTATTTATTAGTTTGTACCAAGAATACCAACATTGAGAGCTTGGAATTACCGCGAATATTACCTATTAATAAGGTTTTTATAATATAGTTATAGTTATAGTTTTTATTTTATAGTTTTTATATTATAACACATCACAATCAACCATTTTCTTGATGCTGTCGAGGACGAATCGTTACATATTGGACCGGCATTAGTTGACTGTGTAAAATAATGATTGACTTTTAAAGTATCGACAATTGAAAGGTGCATAGGGCACTATTTAGCATCGGGCATTTCAAGTTGGAAAACCCAATATTATAATTGGCAAAAAAAAAAAATCTCTGCTATAATAAGATTGAATTTATATTAAATGTGATGTCTGCATGGTGAACAGCCTACCCTTGCAACCCGGCCACACTGAAAACCAGCGCTTTGGTTTTAATAAATCGAGGCTGATGCTGAGTGGAGGCCGTTTCACATATATTACCGCAACACAGAAGTAAATATAGCATAAGTGTCGTTCTAGATATATTTTAACTAATTTAAGCATATATACACAATAAATAAATTGTATATATACTTTTTTATTTATTTTTTCAATATATTGTGAAGCAGTTTTGTTATCTCACCTATTATTAGCATCTGTGTTGTAATTAATTTCTCTTTTCTTAATTTACTGTGTGTTTTTATATCTCTGTCCCTGTGTATATTGTGAATAAATGTTTTTTTCCCTCATAAATTCAGTTCCGATTTACTAACGTTCGCATATTTCTCGTGTAGGCGATCCCACTCATGTACTCTGCATTAGTAAATAACGAAAGCTAAATTACCCTAATAGAAATGAACTTGTTACAGCGAATACGTGGGTGGATACGAGCTCTCAATAGAACTCTGGCGGTGGGCTTTTATTCAATGAACGGAGTAATGTAATTCACATTTCATTTTGAGGTTAAAATCCTCAACGTGCGATATCACACATAGACAGGCGAATTACGGAAAAGCATACTGATAATTGACTTCCTTCCTTATTTTAGTAGGAGACAGACGTCCGAATTGCAAACTCAGGAAATAAACATGTTGGTCGAGTCGACGCAAATGGTCGGCTAGATCTAGTCGGCAAGAGCTGACCTTGGGTTCGGTCCCTAGTTCGGGAAATAACTAAATAACGGCAATAGACACCCCTCTGCTTTCCCATTCGAGAAAATACAGGCGTGAGTAATAAAATTGAAATGATAATTCAAGTAGCTAAAATCAAAGTCAACAGCTCTTCTATCGCGATATTGTTGACAGCCAAGCGGCTTACGTCACGCGTTACCAAATGACGCCAAATTCTGGTTTAATAATACTAACCACTCACTCGGCGCTAGCGGTGAACTGTCCGGAAAATCGCAACCATTTCTCGTCGAAGAATTGTCTTTGTCGAGTTTAGAGATTTGAATATTTTAAGTGGTGGTATTGGTTATGAGGGGAAATCAAATGGAGGGCTTAGGCTGAATGATCACGGCATGTACACAGTAGATTTAATAGTTCTGATACTGGTAAAATAGCAATAATTTTTCGGGGCGGAGTTTTCTTTGTTACGTATAGAAATATTTCTTTCTTTTTTCCGAACCAACCTATGCCTATTTATGCATTCATTACAGGCAATTGACAAAGTTGCCGGCAAGTTGACAATGACTTTGGTTTGGTTTGAAGCAATGGCTAAGAATTGTTTGTTAGTTTTCGACTTTCACAGCAGTACTCAAACAATTGGGTACAGAAGAAAGTGTGCAATCAGTGAATTAATCATTTTCAATGTCATCATATACATCTATTACCCTCAGCTGAAATTGAGTGCGCAAAGCGTAAACCACATTTATCCTTGTATTGCGGAAATTCAATATGGATTGTATAGGAATATTGCGATGACCGATACACGAGTATTGTAGAGACAAAACGTCGACAGTAGATTCTAGAGGAAGAAGAACAAATATAATATCAACATTGATATAACTACAAGCGTAACTAAAATACAAGTGAGAATACTCGTATATTGTTTAATGGACAAAAAACCTTCAAAAGATTTCTAACAAATAAGGTATCAACGTTAATTTATGCACCAAAGTAAGTAACATAATAATAAATAATAATGCATGTAGGGACATGCATCATTATTTTTACCATTTCGTAGATACTCTGATAGACATAGGGTAGGCAAAGAGATGCCAGACGCTACGACCCAAACATATTTCTTTTGCTTCTGATAAACATTACAAAAGCTTTTCACCTCCTATATTTTCATAGACTCACCGTCAAATTCGGCAGCCCCATCCCTAGCAGATGTGCCACACAGCGCCACGCGAACATGCCCCAACAACCCCCGATCTACCCTTAAACTACATTATGCAAACCACAACAAACACCATCATCACTCATGAACACTATGAATGAACTTCCACAATGAAGACACAAGTTACATGTTTCGATGGCGATGGAACTGCGTGTTAATGACGTCACTGGAGGAAATCTGGCGGGAGTGAGAGACCTTCCTGCAGCAGAACACGCTTTGGAACATCGGGGGAGACTGAGGCGGCGCGCGGACAGCGGCGCGCGTGGACATAGCGATGTGCGTAGTACGCTGCGGGATGGATGCGGCATTGTGACGTGGGAAATGCATATCAAAACGTTGCATTAAAAGGTATAAAACATGTAACTGTCTGGCTTAAATTTATAATCATTGACCGGTCTGTTAAAATTAAGCAATGAAGTAGACATGAAAGTAGTCTCAATATATTGTATACAAAAATGTAATTTATTTAAATACGTCATAATTTAATCCATTGTATCAAGCAGATATAATTTATCCAAAAAATACTCATTATATTTAGTCGCATATTATGTAGGAGCTTAATCTTAAAACATAGAAGGTGCGCGACAAAAATATCCACCCTCATAGGTACTTGCACGTGAACCAAAATAAATAAGACAATGTTTACGACCACAAACCCAGCAGGAACAACACAACGCTCAAAACAATAGGTTTATTTCGACTGATCATTCCCCTCGTCAATATAATGCCGCATTCATAAATTCCGTCATCTATGCCGTCAATCACATATATTTAGATCACAACTACTCACTACAGCACACATTAGTATGAGTTGGTCCAATGTGTGAGTAAATATTTCCTATTGCCCGGCGGGACATAGATCCCGGTACAATTACGGCGCGGACGAAGATCGCAATCTCTCGATAGGTTAGTTTAATGCGCAGATTTATGGCCCCGCTACCACTCTTTAATCCGTTCTTAGGGAAAAACCGACCTATTTACTTTCCCGCACGCCAGTTATAAAGCTAAACGTAGATTTCAATGAAATTGGCTGTGTATTTTCTTCAGCGTTTAGTTGGTACTTAAAGGTGGTCATTCAAGTGATCATTTACTATTTTTGACTTTTCCTATTAGTCAGTTATACATTATTTAAGCAATATTATACTTTGTTAAAGGAATATTTTATACACTTTATATTCAAATAATTTACGGTATTTTTGTGTGATTTGTGAAAATGCAAATCAGAATACAAATTACGCCCATTAGTTTCGTAAAATATATTTAAATAAATCAAAATCTCGTTCATATTCACCGTGTTGAATGTGCTACTCAAAATGCTACCATTTATACTTGTTACTATGTCAGTTATCTTTAACGCTTGTCAGTAACTCTACCTGTGTTTCATCTCGAACAACTATAAAACTAAAAATTTGATGAGGCCGAAATGTTTTTCTGACTACAAAACCCACTAATAAGAACTATAAACCGAGAGGAAACTGTTTGCTCGTGTAGTTACGTGTAATTAACATGTAAAAGCTTATCCGGTGCTATTGGACTCGCAGGCTTATACTTATTAGAGCGTTCTCTCGGTCGGGACGTTAATTACAGTGGGATTTGAAAATATTTTGTCTATTTTTATGCGCTGAGTGGCTTGCGTGTTTTTCATCAGATGCCTTTTCTTATTTTGGGAAAGCGCATTTGCAATTGTAGGTTTTAATTCAGTAGTATATAAAAAGTAATGATATTAAACAGTTAAAAATACTTTATTAATCTGTGATCTCTTCTATCTATAAAATACACACTCTGTGGTACCTTGTTTTTACAGTAATCTGTGTCATGTCCCAATCACCAACTTCAAGACTGAACACGTTGAACTTGTTGACTAAAAGCATTGTAATATTAACAGCACATCATTATAACTAAAAGTTAATCGTAAATTAGTGTTATCGCGAATCAGACCGTTTAAGCTTTAACTGTTTTTCTCACAGTGTAACATTGGAATGTTGCGTAGTAAGACAGGACACAGCTATAAATCTCAGCATTAAACTGCCCCGTCGATAGTACTCGGTGATAGCGATCTGGACAACGAAGTTCGGAAGGCCAATAGAAAATGTTGTATGATTTTACTCACATATAAAATAGTTTCCACACCGCTTACGAAAATATACCACCTTGAAATTAATATATAATATAAAGCTAAGCCCGTAAGTTTTACGTTTAAGTAAAATTTTATTTTTCAAATTAATGTAATAATAAGTTAAATTAATACATTTTAAAATTACGGTTAGGTAGGTACATTTAAATATATTTTAGTGAAGGATAATTTTTCCACTACTCTCACCTTCTGATTGATGTGGCCGTTTGGCGCAGTGGTACTACAACTTATTTAACTGCGCCAGGGGTCGTGGCTTCGATTCCTATTCAGGACAAACATTCATCTGATGAAAATTTGTGTTTGTTCTGTTTCTGTGTGTTATTTCTATATATGTTTAATATTTATCTATATTAGAAATTTTCCGTTGATTTTGATATCTGTAACGTAGCAAAAGCAACTTAACTCGAAATCAGATTAATGTGTGTGATGTTATCTAATGTTAAGCACGTGTAAGCACAAGTTGAACATTGCGAGTTAAAAAACTATAAATTGTATACATTGATGTGCCAACATTTTTTTTGTTTATGTACCAGTATTACTAAAACTAAGTTAGGTGTCGAATTCATTAAACCGACAATCTCATTACAAAAAACCTGATTATATTTCATGTTACTATAATAAGGAACCTGTGCAAAAAGATAACACAATGTTTGATACAAAAAGCACTCGAACAAAACCGAATACTGTAGACTATAAAATACTCTCCTTAAACAGTTCGAATGCTGTTCGTAAATTCAATTGCCATACTGAAATAAATTGCTTGTAATCTTATACCCAAACAGCCAGAAAACAACCGAATGAGCAATATCAAGTTACTCCGACGAATGGGCTAACTTTTCCTCTCTTTTTGTGGACCATGTCAAACGAATTCTTAAGAAACCTGAATGTATTGTGGACCAACGATAATATCTCTAACTCGATCAAAGTTCCGACTATTTGTACTTATTAATATTTTTTAAAAACACATCCCTCCAACACAAATAGATCTGTTTTATTACTGAAGTCATATAAAAACGTTTCTGTATAAAAAATATTATTATCTGCATGGGAGTCGATTACCGCTATTAGTTTCACTGATTCCGAAAGTTTACAGCCACCATCGACCTTTATTGCTTTGGAAACATTTTCTATGCGGAACCCAGATTTAGACTCGTAAACAAATTAATACGGAATCCCATAATTTTGAGTAATAAAAATCATTGTCCAAAAAGCGAGCTACATTATATTGATGCTTGACCGAATTAGCGGTTCTTTTGGCCGAAAAAAACATGCATTTATTTATAGGCTGACTTATAAATACATGACAAAATATCTTTAAAAAAAATATATTTTAAAATTAAAATACACTGCAGATTTCACATCACCACACCTATTACGACGCAACAGACATATTGTATGTTATATATACCATATATCAAATTATCATATGATATCACTTGGCACATACATTTGGTAATGCCAAGTGATATAATATGTTAACAACAAAAATTGTATTGTGTGAACATATATTGATTACAACTCGATTGTAAAAAATAAAGTTATTTTTGTAACTATTAGTCCGTATAACTATGAGAAAATTGTATAGAGATGTTCACTTTAAAAATATTAATTCTTTGCTATAATTAAATCTCTTGCTCTATATCTCCTTAACAGCTGAACTGTAAAGTTACCGTTTGCAAATGAAACTTATTACTTTACATCCGTCGAAAGGGTTAAATGCCAATCAGATTGTCGTAAGTTCTTAAGCTGCTCAAAGGCTTCGAACTAAGTTTATAACCGCTGCCTGCGAAAATGAAACCGGTTGCACCAAAAACATCTTTTGTCGATATGATGGTATGGATTAAGATTAATCTGAATTTTAATGTTTGTGGGTTTAAACAGCGGTTGAGAATGGCCATGTCATCATAGGACGCTGACATCACTGTTCTACTATTTCACCTGAAAAGTTTTGATCAGTTTCTCTGATCCAGACCGATTGGATTTATAGCGGTCCTCCACAAAACGGTTTTTGCGCATTTTTAGCAGCGCAAGTGTAAAATGACAAATGAGTTTCATACTTACGTTAGAAATGAATCGAGTTAATATTAAATAATCAAGTGATTTACACTTTAAAAAGTATATACCTGCAAAAGGATCTCAATCATATGTAGCTATACGTTAATAAATAAATATAAGAGAAACACCACTAGGCACTGTAAACTATCAGTGCGCATCGGGGTGTCATACTCACCGAAATAATTGCAAAAGTTAGCCATTTAAGTGGCCACCGTGACAATCCAGTATTTATGGCGGCAGCAGGAAATAAAACACACCGAGACACGAAATACTTATTACCGGGTATTACCGTCTTACTTGTTGTGAATATTTAAAATAAAAAGAGTGAAAATCTTTGAATAAGGTAAACTGTGGGCGTTCCGACAATGAGCACGTCAAAGACTGGCCTTTGAGCTGTCAGCCTCTTGAAGGAACCGGGGCAATTATATTGAAAACTGCTGCAATGCTATCTTTTAGAAAAATAATGCCGGCCTTGAACGAACTGACGTAGGAGCTTATTACCACGCTCGAGCTCCGTCCACTAACTTTGCCTTTGTCTTAGATCATGCCATACAATCTCACACTTATTTATTACTAAATGTGCTCCCATTTCGACTGGTTTGTTTTCTATTAATGAACAGGTAGGATTTATTATGTTGTTTTAAATATTTATTTTACCATCTATCTACATATGAAGTCATAAGTGGAACACTGGAATATACAACAATTATGCAAAATTGCATATTGCACCATGAAAGTGCTTTCAAATTCCTTAATAGGAAATATCAGACATGCTGACATGAACTTCACCAAGGTGTTTTCTTTCATGGTTATAGCGGGTTAAACTCTGGGAATTGTCAGTGCCTCAGTATTTTAAGTTTCGTCAATTGACAGCATCCTTGACACAACCTTGGCGCGATGTATCTAAGCGTGTAAGCTTTATCAAATTGTTTATGCGGGAATGATCTCTAGTAGCAACTGAGATAGCCCGGAGCAATCCACAATGCGGGTTCAGTGCGGATTGCTGAGAAACTTACTCGACTATAAAGAAGCACTCTAGCTAGTGTGAAAATTAAATATAAATAAATAAATACAAAACTATTACCTATACGGTACCTATTACTCTTAATGAGATTGCATTTGTTTGACTTCTGTCATTCGTCACTTTTAGTAATTGAATTAGATGTGGAATCTCACCAAATGTTGAGAGTGATGAATAAGTGAAGCCATCGAACCACCCAAAGCTCTGCATGTGTGATTGGTCAGCATGGAGTGGGAGGTATAACCAAAGCCACAGTAAAGCCATAACACTCTCAAATTACCATCTACGCCCAAACCACGTATCGTGTGACTAATTGGTATTAAAGGTGATGTTATATCATAATTTAATTATACTCATAATTCCGACGAACGTTGTTTGGGGTCGAAGAGTTTTACTGCGATACAAATTCTGTACAATGGAGCAATTTCTGAGGCGAATGGGAAATTAGAAATATACTAAGTTAATTAAGAGTTGCGTAAGAAGCAATATTTTGGTGTTCGTGAGTTCGGGTTACCGGCTGGAATTTATACAATAAATATTATCATGATACGGATATTTGGATGGATAATTATTAAATAAATATTATAATAAATTAACCTCATATCGCTAATTACTTATTGATTATATCTGCATGAATTCTTCGTTATTTTTGCGGTCAAATGGTTTCTGCGTGTATCTTATATTGGAGTCAGCACATAGGAAAAATTGTAAGCTGTTATAGATGCTGTAAGTGATAGGTTTGTAGATAAGATTTATAGGGCTATACCGTAACGCTACTGACATTTAATTTGACAACACAGATGCGGTGATAAAATTTTTACTGTATCCTCAAAGAGATAGTTTCGCTAACGCGACCACGTGAATAACCGAGGGAAATAAGGATTCCTTCGACCGTTAAATTTACGACTTGTCCCAAGGAGGGCTTGTCTCCCTCTCGAGATCTCTTTTTATAATTTATTTGGTTTGTTACT
>DWIW01000153.1:0-10696 GCA_018248535.1 Hovala pardalina | reverse complement strand
CAACAACAGTTGCAACATATAAACTACACACAACTATACTATATTACAACTATAGTAAATAAGTACTTGCTGCTGCTATTATCAGTCACACAACGTCGCGCGCGCAGGAAAATCTAAAAGGCTGTATGTAGGTCGAATTATTGCATTGAATGGAGACAGCCTCGACCGAATAACACAACAAAAGCTCAGCCGTGATGTACAGTACTACACGAGTATGTACATAGATTGAATAGTGCGCCTAGGTGTAAATAATGCCGTAATAACTTCACGTTTCCGTTTGGTGTTTTGCATTAAAATAAACAGATTTTTGCTGCAATAAATGTCAAACAATATCACAAGTATACTTGTGCACAATCTTTAGCACTTGTTTTACGGATATCAGAAACAACGGAGTATCGTATTACAAATATATTATACGTGTATATGTGTCAGAAAAAACACAAATATTTATCACATGAATGTTTGTGGGAATCTAACGCGCAGTCAAGTTAATACAACTGCGGCATTGAATATTTCAATATTTTTTTTTGAAGATAGTAATAATATAGGATATGTGGTGTGGATGTGGCAGCCCTATCCGTGGCCCACTGAAACCGCTTGTTAGGCACTAAAAAGCTGAATCCACCTGATTGTACCCTGCAATTCTTTCCCCGATAGCGCCACAATTACAGACACTTCATACAATTTCAGATATTTGCCTACATTTTGGACCGTATTTCAAGTATACTGGTATAAGTAATTTCAAGTATAAGCTGTGTTTTATTGCTAACGGCCCTGATAACTTACGTCAAGGAAGAAACTTAAACTTAAATACTTGTACACTTAGCCCGGGTTGGGAGGGTTCTAAGAGTGATATAGGCTATTTTTATCACAAAAAAATAACGTCACATACTCATGTTTTCTAACTTGAAATGGCGGGTAGTCGTTCTGAATTTCTGTCCGCTGAATGACAATAGGATGATGTTTGACTTTAACAAGACTGGTGAGAAGTTGCTGTAATATTCACTTCTGACTAGCGCTTCGGGGAAATGCAGGCGTGAGTTATGTAAAATTATGTCTCCTATAGAAATTCCAAGAAAATGTATTCCAATATAAATAACATAACACGTTGTCCTCGTGCGTTTATAAATAACTGAATGGGCGGGACTCAAACCCGGACCCGCCGCAAAACAGTCAGGCTCACTAACCACCGTGCCAAAAGTCTTCACAAGTAACTCAAATGACCTTAGCTCAAGATCAATGTCTTTGTGAAATTGAGTTATTTATCAATTCATGCTATTGTTGATACAAGCGAATTATACCCAAGTTCTCTGCTAACAAACTTGTGTACCTTAGCAAGTCCTAACAAATAAAACTTTTTAATGGAACTTTAATGGAAATGAACAGCCGAAATAACTCTCAATAACAAAATATTTATTGTGTAGTCCCCATTGATCATTTCACAGTGTTTACGTAAACTTGTGAACATGATTGATGTTTTACTTCGCTTGTTCGGTCCGGAGTCTTTTGTGGGTGTTCTTTGAATAAGACGAATTCGTTTTTAATTGAACCACCACAAGTGTTCGTGGATAGGTTCACTTAGAATGAATTAAAACCAACGGCTTACATAGTTACAGGCCATAGATTTTTTTCGCGGAATTTTCTCAGTAGCATCGGCTTTTTGAACCGATGGTAGATAAAAATGACGTTTAATTGATTAAACACAAACATTGTATAGGTATTCTGAATCTCAGCCTACACTGCATAATTGAATCCCTTGTTTCATATTTTATCAAGATATCAAGATTGCTCGATCCGGAAATCGAACTCTCGGCTTTTAGCTTTATAGTCGACTTTCCACAGACATCACAGATCCATTAAAAAAGCGACCTATTCTACAAAAAAGTACTATTAACTTCTTTATAAATTTGCCTGAAAACTGCGTAGCTTTTATTTGATATCATTATGCTTAGTGCTTAGAACGCCTTACTGCGTAATATTATTAATATTGCAAATACCCAAGATCAAAGCCAAGATGCCGACTCTATTAAGTACATTACACCCAATAGAAGGAAACGCAGTTATCGTTGACTTCGCTTTGAATTCTGCCAGAACAAATACGTTTAGCAGAACTGAATATCGGTTCACGGGCGAATAAATTGATGAATTATGCCGTTTGCGGATTTAACTCGCTCTTCTCCGTTTAGTAATGCCGGGGAATGGTTAATGGTATAGCTATTTACATCCAATTGTATGTGCCTAATGTTTGTCGTCTGAATTGTACTATTGGAATTTTAATATCGTGAAGTATTGAGATACATTTTTGTAAAGCTTAAAGAATTGTGTGAAGTTTAATAACGTAAGTAATTTATAAAATAAGTAGAGTCTACTATATTCTACGTTGTTACCTTTTATTGAGCAAATATCATGTTTTAAGACGTAAATTCATTTCATTTTGTAACAAAAATTCAATATCAAAATCCAAGAATTTTATAATAAAATTCTGTATTCTATGCGCTAGTTCATAAACCCGATTATTGCAATGGAGAGAGACCCAACTGAAATAAAATATAATATTGTATTCCAGTAGAACGCAGGTACGTATTACTCTCAGTAACGTACCTAAAACAAAATACGTGTACCTTGTCACCTTTTGTTTTTTGATTCAAAAAAGTCTGTGTCGAATTTTACTTCGCCATTGACATCAGCTGCAACTGAACGTCAAACCAAATCTCTGTTGGGGTCGAAAATCAAATCACAGATTGCGGATTATACCGTCTGACTGCGAGTGAACCCGTCGCGGCGGTCTGCGGAGTCGCATTATTTATTCCGTTTGTTTACAGGCCCTAGACAACTGCGGCAAGCTCAAACAATTGTGGTGTTTCATTAATGTATGTTTACAACGGTCATAGCTCAGCAGCTGAATTTCGACGAGTAAATCATCAAAGTGACATACGTCATATCATTGACACATGTCCGTGGACATGATCTGACACATGTCACTTTGACACATTTTTTTTAAATTATGTTAAGGTTTCGTGTATTATAGGAAATCACATGTCACAGTTAGGTACTTTCCCTTTGTATTCAATAGAAGATTCCCAATTGTATTGTAATTGTACTCAGATCTTCTCTCATGATGAGGCGGATTTAGGTTTTAGTCCATTACGCTGGCCAAGTGTGGATTATTATATATACAAGAATATGATCAACTATAATGCTGCAATTACCTACATTAATTAATTAAATTGTCTCGTCTAAGTGTCGCTTTTACTATGTTCGGAACTTCAACGGAAACTTGTTTTAATTTCTGTGTGTGAGTAAACTGGAAAAACAAGTGAGTTGTAGTGTTTTAAAGTTAATTGAAAAGCTCACATTTAAACCTTAACACATTTTATTTTCCCACATTGAAACATTATTTAATTGACTGTCATATCATCACAACCTGTGTCTGCAAACTTTAATCGCGTTACTTGCTTAATTAACTTTTACTCTAAGCCCTAGCTTATAGTGCAACTCAATTGTACTACATCCTGTATTTATTCTGTGCGAAATATCGGTTAGCTGGTCGACTCATTTATATGCAAATCGAACTTGCTTCAATGTGGGTTACAATGCACGCTCAAGCCATACAGGGCAGAGTCAGTTCATAGTACTTGCTATTCGGGCATTAGTGGTGTAATATAGTTTTATCGAATAATTATCTGTATCGACAATATAGTTAGTAATATAAATGTTACAGCACTCAGGTTATTTAAACGATGTGATTAATTTGATAACGACAACTACTGAGCAAGGACTTATTACTGAGAATTATCATCAGTCAACCTTCATTAGTCAACCTGGGCGGCTAATTTCACACGCCTTTACAAATTTTATAAAAACAAATCAGGCATGTAACCATCCTCACAATATTTCTCTACTCAGAAAGAAGATATAGTATAAATTCACATTAGCTAGAGAAGTCCAGATGGCTAATATGTGCCTGTGGGATTTGAACCCCGACTGTGGGCGAAGTCATGTTGAAATTTCAACCACTGGGCCATCACCGAAAACAGGCGACAAAATATATTTGGTCTGCATATTCATACATATTATGTTGTCTATGTCGCCGTGTTATCGTATATAGATTGTGACGATGTACAGCCTAGTAAGGGTATATCGCGCCAACTAACATACCGATTTTTTTTAATTAACTAATTCCATTGCTAGTTAGTACGGGAAACAGTGATCTATCGAACTAACTTAGTTGCATGGATTGGAACATAAATATGTAAGGGTAATAAGGGTTTAAATTTTTGGTTTACACTTCCGATGAAAACGTTATGAGCAAATAGAAAACAGGAAAAATGTACAAGTCGAATTCAGAACTGCTTGAAACTTTGCAAAAACACTTAACAATATAAATAATAAAATAGGTATTAACGGCTAACTGAAGGGTCGAAAGGAGTTTAAATTTATTTTCTAAAACGTATAAATTTCAGTCAATTTAACTCAGCAAATCTGATTTGTAATAATTTCTCTCGCACAATTTTATGAGTGCCTGTTCACTTAGTTTATGAATCGTTGTAAAATTAGATTATTATTAATAGAAGTTTTAATGTTTAAATAATAAATGTTTGATAGAATTATTCCGTGGCATGATAAATTGAACCTGATTCTCGGGTTGTAGATATTTAGTAAATACCTAGTCGGGCCTAAAGTTTTTACAATCATTATCAATTAATAATACTATAATTTTTAAATAAAACAAATGACTTCTTGGTATTTTTATTCATTTTTCCAAACTGTTAAAGATAAAGTATAAATACACCCGGGTCTTTGGCAGTAACTAATCTATATAAGATAATTAACCTGACTTAATCTTGCTAATAGAAATATCTTATATTGTACTCAACTACGAAAATCCAGTATTTCGTTAATTTTTATTTTTTATAGATTTAGATGCTCCACACTTTAGCTGCCGGCCATGACATCTAAGACTAACTCAGATCAACATACTTACAAGGAAACTTGTTGTATATTTATTGTGTATTGTTAGTTCAGATATATTATCTAAACTATCAAAGCTCCCTTGTGCGGACCTGGCGATTGTCACCGATGTCATTGGCATCATCGGATGGGTGGAGTTGCATGCTCGTTCGCCAACATATTCTTCACCGCAATCTGCATTGGACTAGCGTGGTATAGCTGGCCCACATGTAAGATGAGAACTCTCGCACTATATAAGGTGAGAGCTCTCTTGTAGCGGTCCAGCCAAGAATTGCGGCTGGAATATAAATTCCGCAACAACATTCGACATAGAACATTGGACAGCCAACCTGTTCTGGGTAAATACACTGGAGTGTATCGAGGAATTATCGATTAGGTTCGGTGTAAGGCCTATTTAATCGATAATGCAATTTTAGATTTATAGCTGTGCCTCGGAGTCTCTTGCGAATAAATTTATGATTTGGTTCTGAATACATTCTAAAGCACTTTGCATAGTATCAAATATCATATTTATATCGCATATCCGGTAATAATTTTTTTTATAAATGAAGATAGCAAACGAGCCCGAACAGGACCGTAGAAGGAACTTAGATTGTTACTTACTATTATTATACTTGTAAGATGTTAAATAAAATAATATAATATTAGTTAGTCAGTATTCGTTAGTGTATGGATTATAGGAGGCACGATTTCTAGTAATAAATTAGTCCTTGATTTTTGACCATCACCCACAAAGGACCTTAGGATGGTGGCTAGTGGGTGTTTAAGCCATCTCTGCCTACCGCTTCAGGAAAATACAGTCGTGTTATGCTATACAGTATAAACAGAATAACAACTCCGCTATACCCTACAGCGTTTGTAATCCCGTCGCGTCAATAATTTCTAGTCGCGCTAGGAAGCTCGTAACTCCGCTTCGGAACCGGTCGATAGTAATCCGAACGTCGAATTAGTTTGTATTTGCTTTTCTATTGTTTCCCGGATAGTTATCGTTAGCCAGAGGCGATACTGAACACAACTTTACATGTCTAACTAATATTCGGTACGAGAGAATCATCGTTCAATATAACTCATGCCTGTATTAACTCCAAAAGGAATAAATGTGTAATACACTCACATCTGTTTACATCAGTTATATTATAGAAGCCGTGAGTTCGAACCCCGGCAGGCATCACTGACTTTACTAAATTATATGCGTATTACAAAGTAATTATCACGTTGCTTTTCAGTGAAGGAAACATCGTGATGTTCTGCACATCTGAGAGGTCTCCAAAAAAAAAGAGTTTTCGAAGGTTTAAAGTCTGCCAGTCCGCACTTGGCCAGCGTGGTGGACTAAAGACTATCCCTCTCATCCTGGGTGGAGACCCGAGCCCAACAGTGGGACCAGATGGGTCGCGACGACATTTGTTACAATTTACAGTCGTTAAACTTACGTTCCGAGAAATGGTTTTTTACCGTTGGCCTAATTCGCTCAAAGTCTGAGCGTGCAATGGAGAGAGCAATGCTCGGAATTTCGCTACGCGACCGAATTTGCTACAATAAGATCTGTAGACGAACAATATTTACCGACATAGCTTCCAGAATACAATGGTTTTCGTCATCCATGGTTATCGTAATTCTTTAAAGACTGGAGTCCTGGACTCTTTAACATATTTGCTATATCGGTGTAATGTTTTGTTACACCGTTATATCCAGAATACTTGCCTACCTTGCGTTAATAGCACTCCCTGCGTACTTAATATCTCCCACGCTGTCGATTTGAGGTGTCATCAACATATTACAGAAGACGCGATAACGCTATCAATTATCTTTTACAACCACTTTTCCCGCCATCCCAAGTCATGACACTATTTTTGAATCAACCGCCGCAAGACGAGGGGAAAAGTATTCGTCATTTTTCGATCGAGAGAGGGGACTCGATTTGTTGCGGTCAATCGATCAAATTCTTGTTGTCTGAGTACAACGAGTAGTCTAACCCACACACCTGGCGAAGCAAGTAAGAGTTTTATAAGTACAGAATTCATTCTATTTTACGAAAATTTGACGAGCATTCGACATGTGGCGAACGATTCAAAATGGAGTCCCTAACGTTAAAGCGCTACGTTACATTTAACGGTCCCCACGAAAAATGCTGATGACGATCAAATGTTTTATATGTACCTATGATAATAAAAATAGCTATAATTTTTATGGTATCTAACGAACTAGTAAATATGAAAAAAAGTGTGCTAAACCGGGTTGTTAAACCCGATACAGTAGTACACAACGTTACCCTCGATGAATGTAATCTGATTTCGATATACACACGTACTAATTTACTTATTGTTGTTTCGACAGAACAACGATGCCACTATGAAACATCGTTGTTTTCAATAACTTGACATTTATGTTTATCGACGAGCAGCTAGTTGAGATGGAAGCTGAAAAATCTTTAAACCCTCTCGCATTCCTTAATAATTATTATTTAGAACTCGTTAAATAAATAAACAACAAATATTTATTCGCACGAAGCACCTAATACAAACAGTCCGAAGCTCTGAAGCCTAAACCAAGAGATACGATCAAAAAATACCCAACTTACCTTTAGCTTCACGCTCTTAAATAAGTAGATAATCCTTCGAGATTTCGTAATTTTCCATCACAGAGATATTTTGCGAAGGTTCTTTATCTCGGGTACGATCACAGCAACTCGACTCGCAGGATTAGGTGAAATTTAAGTAGCATCATGATTTAGGACGTGGTTAGGCGTCACATCCTACAAAGTTTTATCTGGCGCGGGCACAGAGAATGCCTTAACCGTAATCCTAATTAATTAGTGGACGGGATGTGGTCTCAGACATTACACAAACTCACTACAGAATCACTGGGGTTTTGGCTAAAGGAATTTTCGACTTAAATACTTATGTATAAAGGTCGTAATTTGCTTTTGAGTGGGGTACACTCGCCATTTCGCCAACTTTGAAATCGCATGGCGTACCTACATATTAAACGTCAACTTTACGAGTAGGCCCATAAAGGCGTGTAAGTTACGTAAATTCACAAATAGACCATGTTTCAATTGACTTAGCTCGCTGATGTCAGGACTGGGGGAAGTACAAAACTCTATGCCAGCCTGGTACGAATGAAGTTAAACTTTCATTAATTTAACTGTTAGAGACTGTAATTATTTGACAGTTATTGAGCTACTTGAAAATTTAAGATTGAATTTATTTTCAACATTTGTCCTGACTTGTTTAACTTTATGCGTCAAGCGCTGTTTTTTTAATATTTTGTTTAAAACTTAAATTAAGTTGAAATAACAATAATGTAGTGATCTGCACAAAAGGCTATTGAGTACTCTCTTTTGGATACTCTTTTTAGGTTTAACTTAAATTCTTAAATGTGCCTTATTATTCTCATCACAAATTCTTATTGCAGAGTTAGCAATCATCATTATCAAAGTTCAGGAATTAAATTAATATTTATTACACTTCGCCAATAAATCAATTAGTCAAATCATTATTTGCATAAACAAGGTGTAAAAGATTGTAACCGATATGATAAATGATATCAATCTTTAAAAAAACGGAATGATGTACCTCGTTTTCAAAGCCCAGATCTTCACGTGATTAAAATCTACTTACCAACTCACTGTCTCTTGAAGTCACCACTATCGAACTTTTTATTTGCTGTCATAAAATTTCATTAACTTGGGAAGAACTTGTCTCGATACCACAAAAATATGCGTGACGTTGTTTTAATAAAAGAAAATCCCATTTTCGCAGTAACCTTAAGTTACTTAGTAAAATTTCATACAACAACTTGATAAGAATGACTTGTAACTAGGTCCCGTGGGACAACTGGAGCAAGTTTAAATTCATTTTGAGTGTATAAAGCGGAACGATGCTTTCAGTAATATTGCTGGAGTCCAAGCTTTGGTAAGAAGTAGATAAAAGCCACCTGTTAAATTTTTATTTAAATTAAGGTAAGTAATGAGCATGCAGTTCCACCAATGCCTAGGACAACTTATGGTCTAGTTTTCTTTTGTTGGTTGGTTGCTCGACCCGATTTATTATCCCGTTTCGTGACTTTCTGCAACCACATACCGAACAGAAGACTAAAGCCAACGCGTCAAGCTAATCCAATATTTAATCTTCGACCTCCCCTTTGCTCCGAAGCACATTTCCTGGGAATATTAACGCGAAACTCCCTATGGCAAGCACGCTAGAGGATTGCCAATAGGCAATAAATGCGATCACCAATAAAAGTTTTTACGAGCGCATGCGCCGTTTGCAAGGAATAATTGCGGTATCACAAATATGCAATTAGACGATAAAACATCGGAATGAGTGCCCGGAACAGGCCCGCTTATTGTGGTACCGGGTAAAAACAAAGACTCGATAATTACGGATCGTGAAAGCATGTTGCATACGCCATGCGCCATGATGGATATGTACTGTTAGCGCCAATAATAAAAGAACTTCAAAATATATCGATAAGCCTTTTTCGAACCACCGCTGGACATCCCTACCACTGCCGCCTACACCGATGCCATACTCCTATACTCTCTGAATACAGGTACCATGGCAGGTACCAGATACCAGGCAGGCAGATACCAGGCACCATAATACCTTGTCGAAGGGCATACATGGTCTATTTAAATAAAATAATTCACGGCTACCATCTAGCAGTTGACCAGCGTGGCTAAATACTCCACAGTCACGCTCTGAGATGTTCAGTAGATTATGCACATTATACATTTTAATATTTTCTTACCTAACAGTCAATTAATTTATCAACAAATATACACCTAGTATTTTAATTTTATTAACTGCGCCAAAAAACAATAACCTTTTTATTTTATGTCCAATTAATAATTATGTGAAACCACCTGAAACAGGATTGCAATAGATCACCCATTTCAAATTCTCCCCTTATGAACTTGAACATGAATTGCAATTCATAGTTTGTGGTACATTACATTGTTGTTTAACTATAAGATATGTTTCCGGGGTCATTGCACTCGGCCAGACGAACCCGCCCACACTTCACAAATGTGGCTCGGTACATAATCTACTACTGCATTGTTTGTTTGCCTGTTCGGTGATGCTGTAAAGACCAGTAACAGCAACAGTCCGTACGAAAAAAAAGCATTGTTAATGTGGTTTATAAAGATGTTATAATTAATAACAGAATTCTCAACAGTTTTAATATTTGTTTTCTGACCCTTTAGAGTTAGTGTACAAAGCTTGAAGCCGAAAATAAAGGTATTGGTCGCATTTATATAAAAAAAAACTGTACTGATTTTAAATATTCCATTTGTTTCGAAACAACAAAACTGAACAAAGCTGCAATTTAGTCTTCAGTGGCTTCACATCTGCGCCCAGCTTTAGTTGTACATCGATTTTTATTTGGTATTGAATACAATACAAGTTGTATTTACTGTATACCAATAAGTGTACATACAGCTGATAAAACCAACTACAACCGGTAGTATGAATGGCGGCCCACAAAGAGCTTATCTATAATGACGGTTATTCGAAAAGATTAACGATTGAAAGTGTGGCACAGTTCGGAGTGTGACAACTGAGGTATGACGCGTGGGAGGAGAACAGTAGTCGGCAAACATCAACTTTAAACGTTGTGGAGAATTGACCATAATTTTGTGACATCATTTTCGATACCCTCAGTATTGATGTGAGGCGCCGCGGGATCGCTTGCGCATTACTAGCGTGGAAAATACAAAACG
>DWIW01000152.1:0-10716 GCA_018248535.1 Hovala pardalina | reverse complement strand
TTTGCATTTAGAGGTAAGTATAAAAGGCGGAACATGTGTACCAAAATGTATGTTATTCTGCAAATAAATATTGATTGATTGATAGTTTTTACTACACTTACATATTGTGGATACTTTGGATGATTAAAGAATTTATCCAGCTGTGCATATCCACTTTCGGGGGCGTTGCCCAACTTAAAATTCTCGGTTTTGTTGGTGAAGTTTTTTCCATAGTCATAGGATATGAAGAGAGCTGACGATGAGTTGACACCCTTGTTCCGGGGGCTCGAGTCGCGGGCCAGGCAAATGATGACATTAGACCCTTCTCCGACCCAATGCACCATCAGCTGCTGATGACTGTCGTTTAGATGTGTGGTCTGTGGACAAATTTATAGAGTGAAAATATATTTATTATTTATCATAGTATTTTATTGACTTTACTCAGCCCATGAGACCTAAACTTACTGGTTGAAAATTGGATATATCACTTTTCTCAGCCTCATGCTTGAGAAATATGAAGCATTTCTGGTAATTAAAACTAAATTTCATAGAAAAACATGTCTGTTCAATTACATATATAATTTCCCTCCGAAAACCGAAAGATATAATAACTATACACAAGGAAAATTATTATACTAGACGCATACATAACATTGCCAATATAACAAACTGACTCAATTATTATGTTGTTATAACAAGCTATAAAACATACTGGCTATATTGGGGCAAAATGGAGAAGTCATGCAGGCCGCTAGTATCCTTGATAAAAAAGAAGCTGAGATGGTGGATGGTGGAACCTTCAGATTAACCAGGTTAAAATGAATCACATGAAGCAATTCAAGAACTCACGTGTCCAGTAACAAGACTTGCATGTTAGAGATACCCACGATAGGCAGATCTCGAAATTTAAACACCTGGGATAATCTGCACTGTCATGAATAAGCACTCATCGGGGGAATAAGTCAACACAAGTGTCAACACAACTTCAATTCAGTGCTCCACAAGGTCTTGGTGTCCAAGCTCTTGAGTAAAAGGGCCAAAATATGAATATACAAGACAGTTCTAATGTACCTAACCCATTCTTATGTATGGTTGTGAAGCCTTAGACACTAACCCTCAAAAAAGAGGAGAAACTATCGATAGCTGAATGGAAGAAAATGCATAAAATTCTCTGTCCCACCAAATTTTAAAGCAAAAAATAGAGGATATGGACTTCTGGACAAACCCTAAGATGGAAAATATTTTAAAAACAAATTAAAGTAGGTACGCTTATACACTTAGATCTTAAGATTAAAATGTTTATGTATTGTTGGCAGGTGACTCTAACTTGCTGTAAGGCAAGTCATTATGTCCAAAGAAAATGACCTCCAATATAAAAACCGCAAGCAAGGCAGATTCAACATGAGATATAATAACACAAAAATATATATGTGAAGTGATGCTTATAAACACAATATATCAATGTCCCATGATAGGGGCTGATGATAACATTCACAACAAAGGATATTAATTGGATTTAATAATGAAATCATACTTACCCATGCACTTATATTTTTTTCGAGCGATGGCATAGGTAAAGCCGCTGCATCTCGCTTTTTACTCTCCAGATTAAAACCTTGTTCCTCCGTGGTCACTCTGTTTATAGTATAAACTTTGGCTGAAATGTCTTGTTCATTCACCACGTACAGGGAACCCCCAGGAGTTCCATAACTCCTCGAACTTACAACGCACGATATATAATACACCAAGGCTACAAAGCCAACTCGATATGCTGATGCCGTAAACATTTTGTCATTACTGCGATTAAATATCACCCCCAATGCGTACAAACGCGAATTGAACAAAACCGGTTCAATTTCAATTCAACCGATATTGATACAAACATATTATGACGTCAGTGACGTATTGTGACACTTTTAACACAGATTTGGAATTACGTTTATTTATTTATTTAATACTAAATAAATGTACGACAACATGCCAGTTACACTAATTACGAAAGACTAGACTAAAGAACTAAATTAACACTTACGTCGATTAAAAATAAAATGAAACTCCACACATTATAACACCTTCAAAAATTACATGTTATAGGTAACCCAGAATTTCCTAAAACCTTAGTCAGTCTTTACATCTTCAAACCGAACCTGACGTAAGGGAATTTGGGAGTGTAGGAGTTCCTGGGGTCCAGGCAATTCACGGGGTAGTAGAAATAAGGAAATTCTTAGTAGTTTAACCATGCGCGTCTAGCACACTTGAATGGTTTATTCACTAGAAAGAGTTAATATCTGCCTAGGGAGAGGCCACAACTCTGGCGCATGCAGCTTTCGATACCACCCAGATAGGGGTGTGGTCATAGACGTAGTAAAAAGTACTGACGGAATCTCGTTTTAAACAACTGAAGCACCACAATGGCTGCTAGTTAGTGTAGTCTTTTGTCACTTTGGAACAATCCCCTTTACCTGGGCAGTTCTCAAGGTTGTCCTTCATTGTTTTTACACCGGGTGGTGTAATAAGGTTTCGCGAATGGTCGAGCCTTAACAATCTTGCGCGGGACAACTGCGCGCTAGTGTATATAGCTCCCCCGGTAGCTAGGTTGGCTCTGTTATGCGCTTTGCTGTCCTCCACAAACTCAATGCAAACTATTAATTTAAAAAAATCTAATCTATTTCCCATTGGGTGTCAGGCGTTCTGAAGGAAGCCAGTTTGTCAAGCTGGTTGGATTCTAACATGAGAATATTTAATAGACGCTGTTAACAGTACTCTTGTTAATGTTAAGCTTTTCAAACCATCAACTATGAGTACTGTTAAGAAAAGTTCCCAAAGGCATCGTGATCTCTTTCTTCAATCTTCCAATCCATGGCCACAATGGTGGATCACAGCCTCAATTCCTATCATACTGAGGAGACCCAAACTCAGCAGTAGGACCTGCATAACCTTTAAACAGACTCCAATGAACATCAACATTGATGAATGAATAAAACAGGATAGTTTAAATATTTTTTTTTATTATATTTAAATCATAATTACAGGACAATCACCATTTGTTTAGCTTGCTGATTGGCCTTAAGACGAACTTGCGCCGCAATTCTGTCCATATCACGTCTGCCCTGCACGGTGAGAACACGGCCACCATTCTCTGCTTTCTCTACCAGCTTAAGAGCCTCCAATGCCTGGAGAGCTTTACGTGCGATGCTGCCCGAGGACCTAAAGAAGAATTACATTAAGTTATAAATACATATATGAGAAAGCATTGTTTTAGGTTAGAAATGAGAATCTTATATGCTTACATGTGTAATTTTTGTTTTGGCTATTAGTGGAAAAAGTGGAGCAAATGAATGAAATTGCACTATTGCATTTATAATAAAACTGCACGAACATGTTTTACGGATATCTGCAAGTCACACCTGAGACGACTAATTATTCGCTTCACATAAGTGCCACACATACAAATGGGAGAAGTAATCAAATTGCCAGTGAATGTTTAATAGTGTAAACATGGTGTCTTTTTTAAAATGCTAGGAAATTATCCATTTACGCGTCCCACGTGATCCATCATTCAGACAGGTATGTGGGACTTGCTGATGTCGGAACACCCACTAAAACCCAACAATGCCCTCAGCTCCCCATTACTACCGTGGCAAGTAATTCCTTAGTGAAAGTATTATATTTAGTTTATAACAGTTTAGATTCCTGGATTATTTCAGAAGGAATGAGCACTACAGCGCATAAACTGTAATGATACAAATTGCAACACCATAAATAGGATTGAAACTAAACCAAACTTGAACAATGATTAATCCAGGATCCTTAGTCAACAAGACATTGTTGTAAAACAATGTATAAAATAATATGAAATCACTTAGTGAGGCAATATTCTAATATAATACACACATTGCTACATACTACAAGTGAATGCTCGCGAGTTACTATCCAGTAGTATTTACACAATGCACAAATCAATCTTAAATTGTAACATAAAAGACTCTGTGTAGGCTGCTTTAATAACAACTGATTCCACGAAGGTCAAATGCTAGTTGATTTTCCTCTGTCACAGTTAACAGAGCAAATTTGTATGAGTTTGATTAGCAAGTAAATCCTTAAAAGTTCTACTCATTAGACATTACCTGCAGAAATGGGAGGGGGTGACACCGTTGCGTTTGCGACCACCAAAGATCTTGGTGACAGTCTTCACTCCAACTGGGTTGCGGATGTAGATGTGTCTGAGGACAGCAGCACAGCGCACATAGAACCAGTCGGGGTCATACGGCGCCAGCTCCTTGAAACGGCCAGTCTTGACCAGGTCCATGTGTTCTGGTACCTTGAATTTGCCACTCCTGAAATAATATAAATGTGTACATTAAAGAGTAGTTTAAACTAGCAGGTTTAGGGGTGTGACATGCCCCTTAATTTCTATATACCGTATAAATACCATCAATAATTGTCAAATAGGTTTTTTAAATTTATTTTAGTAAGTAATGTTATTTTTTTTTATATTTATGTAATAATGTTTTAAGTAAGTGTTTTAGTTTGCACTTGTGTATGTTAAATTCAACTATGTGTGTGTGTTTGGATAATGTAGACAATGATAAGGGGGGCAAACATTGAACAATTGTAATAAGTATTCTGTTTCTTCATAAGGGTTTGTAAGTAATCTTAAACTGTTTGTTTGCACAAGTGAAATAATTGAGTTTAAAAATTGAGTGATTTATTGATTTTGTTATTATTTATTCTGTGCAAAAGAGTGGCTTCTCTGAGGCAGTGCATGTATGCCCAAACAGTTGATTGTGTGCTGTGGTGGAGATGTGTGACGGACCTATACTTAAACACTGAACTCCATTACATGTGAGGCCCTCATGACCACAGCTAGTGTGTATTAAGAGGATAAGGGTGTTGAAGCTGGTTTTTGTGTATATATTACTAATATTAGTCATAAGTTAACATAGTTAATTAATTCTTTTAACAATTTATTGTGAATTTATTCAGAAAGAAAGATTTTATTAATATAGAGCATATGCAGCACTTGTAACTGTAGGGAGATAATTTCATGGGTACTTCTGTAGTCTTAAAAGGCTTAGGTTATGCTAGTGATCTAGTTGGTAATTTGAAAATATATATTCGGACATTGACCAGCATGGTCATTGGCATTTACCAAATCATTCCAAAACTTGCTAAAGAAAGGCGTATGGTAGGTAGGCGGGGTATAAGATTGGTTGTAATAATCATGTACATACTTTTTCAAGTGAGCAGCAACAGTCTTGACAACTTTGTCTTGTTCAACATCCTTAAGCGTGATGGAATGCATCTGTAAAATGTACATTTGTCAGTAAAGATTAAATTGGATACATATTTGCGCTAGAATACTCTAAATAGACTTAATAAACTTAATTGTTGCACTTATTAACAACTGGAGCTAATTGTATTGCTTTAACATCCTATCCATCATCTACTGCATTGAGAACACTTTGACAATATGCAAAATAACTTTTGATCAATTAGAGTTCTTAAAAATAATAATCATTTTGGAAGGACCAGAATAGATCTAATGAAAGAATACAAATAAATTGACATGAAAGTAAGGCAAATAACTGAGACCAATGTTAGGTTATGTTCAAAACAAATATGTTATAATCAATGTTAAGAATTACCGAAATTCACTTGTGCCAATTATTTACGATTATCTTAAACAAATGCACGGAATAATTAAATCTTCATTAAAACTTATTTAGTTAGAAAACTTAGTAAGTCGTCCTATAATGGCCTGAGTTTGAACCCCAAATGAGGGGACCAATAAATATTTCAGATAACAGGTCACCTTCGTAAATATTATACAAACTAAAGATTACCTTGATCAACAATTTGATAGTCAAGTTGCAGTTTTCTTATTAATTAATCACGAAAAATCATCTACAACCACGCGGATCACAATATAACCAACCTTGCCTAGTGCTGGCAACCGGAAGAAAGAAAGAGTAAAAAGATGGGTGAGCTCTTTTTTTCGTAATTCGACTTCCTAGGACAAAAGGCTCTTAAGTTATTAAGCCAAGAATTTGAAATATATTTTTGATATTGGTTTACCAATAATAAATAATTTCCTTAATTCTAATTTATCTTGAAAACCTGATAAACGAAACGACATGGTAGAATACGCGTATAATATCGCATAGCATGCGCTCTTATAGTTTTTCATTGCAACGTCACGCGAAGAAAATTGAATTCAGTGATAATACTGGAAAATGTTTGGAAACTGAAACTTTAACACTAAAAATGGTTTGAATGTTTTCAAAACTGTATTAAATATATGAAGCTGACTCATTTGTAAAGCGATGCAATGCGACAGAATACGACACGATAATGGTTCCTTTCTCATTTCTTCCTTCACACGGCGTGGCGTACCGATAACGGACCACACCCTCACCTGCGTGGTATTGCGCCGCTGCATTTGTGACCACCAGAGAAACGGCTTATCCCTAAGGAGATTTTTGCCTGTGAATTAACAAATCGTGCGCCGATGGTCAGAAAATTATTCTTGTAGATATACCCCCGCTCAATAGTGGGGCCTAAACCGTGCGGATTATTACCTTCTGAAAATTACCCGGGACCCAGGGACTGCTGTTTCCACAAATGCCCTCACGTCGTGTCGCGTTTGAGGAAACAAAGCTATATTGCCTAGACTCCTATCCACTTATGTATTTAAAAATACTCAATATCAAAATGTTTTAAGAAGTAACCAAAAATCATCCTAGGTGGATATCGGGTTTTGCAATTTATTTAAAAACGTTTTACAAAATACCTATGGTCTACTTTTGGCTGTCAGATAATGACAAACTCAATTTCGGAAAAATGGCCGCGAAACAGAATTCGACTACTAACGAAGGTATAATATTAATAATATGGACTGTAGAAGTTTATTCTATTCGTTGCATTGCTTCTTTAATTGCTCTTCAAAGTATTTTTATTTTGTCCTCATCACGCCTCGTAAATAGATTGATGTTACTTAAACTCATGTATTGTTACTTCAGGCCAAACAAACGATGATATTCCTCTGACATCCTTGGAGGAAAGCCTTCTCAGTCTGGAGAAGCTGGATCGAGCTTCCCCGGAACTATGGCCTGAACAGAGTGAGTATTTCTTTATCCTTTTATATAGGCAAATGGACAATATAAATTTGCAGATAAAGAAAAGATCGAAATTTTCAAAAATCGCGCGATTTTAGTCTGGGTCTAAGGTTGACATTTCGTCGTCCATTACGCATAGATATGGTCACAAGTGTTCGGTTATTAACGACTGTATTTTAAACATTTAATTAAAAATGGGTGATGTTAAGGCAAATTTTTCTAATGACGAAGTTTCACGGTGCTCGAATGATAATTTTGCAGTGCCTGGCGTTTCTGAGTTTGCGAACCTCCAATCTGGTAAACAGTCTCCTCCTGCATGGAATAAGGGCCTGACGATTGAAGATTGTAACTACATCCAAAGTGAGTAATTTTATGTTATTCCAATTGGACAAAAGCACTACTTTATGTGGGCATATTAAAATGAATCTATTCCCCTGCATGTTAACAATTTTTATTATTGTGAAATAGAAAATATTGTAGATATTTCTATACATAATATGTATATTAGAATTGTGCTGATGATAGTAAAAACATGTTAATTGTCCACTAACTGCCGTTATATGAAAGTGAGGTTGATAACTCTTTAAAAAACGTATCAAATGGTTCAATACTAATAATATTTATGCTATTATCGATAAGACATACATTATAAGGTTTGCAAGCAGCAATACACATTTTAATAATTTGAATATTGAATTGTACATTTACATTTACTCTAAAAAACTTCAAGCTATATCTTGTAGAACTCATTTATACCAAGAAAGTGTGTTGTGCATGGGAACAAAGTTATATAGTAATTTGCTTGAATACATAAAAGGCGACTACAACTATCAGAAGACTACAACTTAAGAATATTTAATAGATGGTGATTGAAACTTAATACTATCTTAATTTCAAGTCTTGTGTTGAGATTTTAGATTCAATAGAGAGGAAAATATGTGTATCTGTTGTGCACATTACTGATTATTCATTTTTAAATCCCTAAATACAACTTCCTTACACACTTCTGCCCCCAACAGACATTTTAGACTGTCAATAACCTTATAACTTAGGTTTACTAAAACATTTTATGTACAGAGCTGGGGTCGCTGACAACAAGTGGCCTCATAATGGAAGTGAAGAAACTGCACGACCTAGCTTACCAACTGGGCTTAGAGGAAGCCAAGGAAATGACCCGGGGAAAGTACTTGAACATATTCTCACGACAACACAGATAACCTGCTCTCTGCTCCTTATTCTTATATATCTGAGTAATATATTTTACTTAGTAACGGTTAATCGGAATGAAATTGTAAATTTTGCTGTATTGTTATACTATCAAATATCAATACAAAAATTGATGATAAAATTATATTACTTGAGCGAAACTGGTGCAATAAAGGTCCACAATGGTTGATCAATTCAAGAACTAGTTGGACACACAGTCGAGGAGTTACATGTCTTTGATAAAAGCCATATTATTATTCATTTAATGAGTTTGGAGTTCAGAGTTGTTTTTATAACAATAATTTTTTAGATCTTAAAAATGTATTAGATGAATTATCAATAATTCCTGAGTTTATATACCTTTTTATGTTAGTCAAATTGTATGTTAATCAATTAAATACATATATACATGTTTGAGAGACAATCTATTTTAATAGATTAATAGATAGACATGGTTTTGATCATATTGTGTGTGGCAAAGCCTATGGTGATTGTTATTCAACATATGCTTAGTGCATGTAATGAAAAGTAAATATTATATGCATAGTGTAAAAAAATTAGGGGCTTAGTGCTACATAATACATTCAGATGACCTATGATATGGTACATACTGACCTTTGTTCAGAATTAAATCCCTTCTGTATGTGTGTAGTAGGTGTATCGATATTTTCTCTTATGAGGATGTCATGTCTTAGTTATGAAGTCTAGGGTTCATATGACCCACTGCCTTGTGTGTGGTGTTATAAGCAATTTGATGTTACCTGCTTAACATGAAGGATAAAAATATTGTGCAGTCTCGCCTCGCCTTGCCACCTCGCAAGCCACGTTAGAGAACTTCATTCCAATAATGTGCAAATGAGAAAATGTGCACACTAGTTTGTAAAGTGGTGTAATGTGAAGTCTGCCCATCTGCACAGGCATATGATGATCTTATCACATTAAGCATTAGGCAATGCATGCATAGTAGTAAGCCAGCAAATTTCCTTCACTGTTAAAGGGATATAGTATAATTAATTTTAAATTCCTTGAAAAATAGTTTTTTTTTTATCTTTTCATTATTAAATGATTTGGAATCCCTCTTCAGGTATATTATATTTTAAGGATTCAACATAAATAAAGGCATATTATTATGATTAATTTTTCTATGAACCAACGTTTTGCGTAACAAAAAGTTGTAGCATGGGACTATTATAAAAATTATATAGCAAAAATTTGTTTTTTTTTTATTCATTTTCCTTCCACCGATATCGGGAAGAAATCTTTGTCAAAGTATTTGTAACTGCTATTTGGCTTGGAATCGCATTGAAATAATTTTTTACTACATTTCAGTTCGAATTATCTATTACATGGGATGGGAAGTTTACATATTGTTCATTAACACATATTTTGAATAAGACAAATCACTTTTCAGTACCATGTTAAGAATTTATTTAGTTCCAACACTTTCATCCAATATTTTAAGAACACTTTTATGATTAATCATTGCTTAACATGTTACATTAAATTCTATTGATAAATCTTATTTTTAGTGGTTTCTTGGGTTTGGCAATGAAACTTCGGGTAGGCTGAATATCTCCATAATGATATTCTAGCTTGTATTTTTGCAGTACCTGTGCAGAAATAATAAGAATGTACATCAAAACATATCGCATCTTCCCTACTGGAATAGGAAGAGTTGAAGTAAAAAAACTGTTGTATGGCAATGAATTACCATGTCAAAAAGTTATGGCGAATTGACCAAAACTTAAGTCAGCTATTTATAAGTTACGCATAGCGCGTCTAGTTAACACAAAAGTCTCTAGTACATTCAAGTGCTCAACCTTAATCGTTAGAAGTATGACCAAACTGTAGAAATTGGCGTGCTCTGGTCTCTGCCTACCCCAATGCGAGTCGGGCGTGAGCTTACGAGTGCAAGTTACCCTAATTGTAAGCAACGACAGCATGGTCTCCGCTATCCCCTGTCCGAGGCAGCGGCGGGCGCCGTGGCCGAAGGGCAGCGAGGCGAACGGGTGGTGATCCTGCGGCCCTGCCAGCCAGCGCTCGGGGGCGAAGCGCCGCGAGTCCTCGAAGTGGCTCTCCTTCAGCGAGGAGTCTTGCGTGGACATTATGATGAGTGTGCCGCGGGGGATGCTGGTTAAGATCGAAAATGAACACGCATGTGCAGAGTATACTCGTATATTATTATACAAGGGTATTGGTCAAGAAATATTCATATATATAATTATTTAATTAATATAAATTTCGCGCCTTTTGGCCACCATACTTAATATAAATTTTCTTTAAGTGTGGTGTACAATACAGTATATTTATATTTAATAGTATGCGTTGTTGGGATTTTAATTCAAAGTAATATGTAAATTTTATACTAGTGGTCCCGGCAGACGTCGTCCTACCCGTAAAATCAGTGCCGCAT
>DWIW01000151.1:0-10722 GCA_018248535.1 Hovala pardalina | reverse complement strand
TATGACATTCTAACTGATTACGTTCATGAGTCAGTGAGAGTGTGTATAAGCGCGTAGGAGTAAGAATATATTAAAATTACAGAGGCGAGTTATCTTGGCCCGCGTTTGTGACGCAAATTTACATGATTAGCTTTCTCACATGTGCAAGCTGTCGGCGCGCCTGCGAAATGAGATTTGTGCAAAATGTAGTTTCTTTTCTTTATTACACTCTTTTTTGATATAAAAAAACAGACAGGAATTTGTGTAACGTTCATTCTATGCGCTTTAGAACGCAAGTTTAAAATTCTTGACGAGTAAGTACCTTGGTATAATGGATTTTATATTTCAAGCTTCTCCCCATTAATTTATGCGTATTTTTTAAACGGTTTCCTCGTAAGCTAACAATTCAAACGAAATGCCTCCTTTTACACGTTGTTATCATAGAATGTGATATCGTTATATCTGCGATAATCTTTCATGGATATTTCATAATATAGGGTAACTCACGGTGGGTCTAGTACACAAGCTATGCTCGGTCCCTTCAGGACAAGACCCGAGCAATGACGTAATTCGTACGCCAAAGTTACCGACATAGCTTCTAAAGCTAGCAAGCTGAAGTGGCATCGGGCTGGCCACATTTGCTGGACGATCGACAACCGTTGGAGTAAACGGCTACTAGAGCGGAGACCGCGAATGCTAATGTGCTGGAGGACGCCCTTTTGCTAGGTGGTACGAAGACTGGGCTCAGAGGCTCGATGGGAGACCTATGTCAGTAATAGACGAACAAAGGCTGAAGAGAGAGGGTAGGAAATATCTAAAGTAATACAAAAGTACCTAAAAACCTTAATATATTAATTTTTGTTCCAAATGTGATTACGTACGCCTACTTTCCCCGTGCCACATTTTACTACAAGTATGGCTGGCTATCTTCTGTGTGGGTATCGTTCGTTTCAAAGGTTTTTGTTTATGCCTGTTTTCTCTTGTTTTTTGGCAATACACCAACTTTACGATGTACCAAGAGTTTTCTTATTCCAAACAAGTATTAAAACACGTAAGCGGACTTAAGTCGAGAGTCGCGTAAATGTAGCGTGAATTATATACGAGATCGCGATAAGGATGCTCACAGCTCAGGTGTTTGGGTTTCATCATCATCATCTTCCCTTATCTCATCTGCTTGAGCCATAAATGGAACGTGGAAAAGTTGCAATGCTTAACAGGAAAGAGTTTTTGATCCTTTGTCGAAATGAGGACAGCACTGCTGTTAGATGATCAGTTGAGATAATTCATAACGAGAATAATAACAACTTATTATGTTATTATTATTATTACTAAGTTAAAAGTTGGTTATATCTGACCTCAACCCTTACAGCGGAATACAGGCTTCAGTTTTAACATATGATTGCTTGGAGTTTAATATATTTTATACCAGTAAAAATATAAGACTGCTTTATTTACAATTCACGTGAGCTGAATTATGTAGGAATATAAAAAGACTCGAGTAAAAAACGTGTGTTTGACGCGATTCAGTGAGTAGGTAAAACGCCAATTTCGATTATATTGTATCGGCTTTGACGAATTCCGTCGAGTTCTCTGTTTCAATTCAGCTTTTATTACGTTTTACCTTTTCGGTAAACTATGTATTATATATTTCTTTTTTTTATCTATTATTTATATTAGTTATATTTTCTTTTTTGCAGACCATTTCAAATAATTAACTTCTTCGAGAGAGAAGTTTTATGTTTAATTTCTGAAAAGTTTGTTTAATATAATTTTTGTGTACGAGTAATAGTTACGAAAACAGTAAAGAGTACTAAAGTATTAATTAAAACAAAATTTTCAACGTTTAAGTTAGCTATCGAGATAACCAGGTCACCCGACCGCAGAAAGTTAAAATACTGGTGAAAGTAAATTTTGTGTAAAGGTTGTAAAACCGCAGATAAAATTAAATACGGAAAATTTAAACTAATTTAAAAGCCAAATTGCAACAGCGGTACAGTTTTCGCATAACGAGCTCATCCGAGAGCGCTACGGCGAGTGCTACGGCACTACGAGCGCTACGGGTCATTGCTACGTACTCGTAGCAACGATATCACGTATCCCAGTAAACTCGATTTCAATAATGCGCCCGATTTATTCCAATTTCTCCCCAAACGCCCCTTTACCCCGCTCCCAAATTGGCTTTCGCTGGCATGTTATTACATTTTCCTATCTTTTTATAATTAAACTGAGAGAGGTTCGAATCGATGGAATGTTAAGTTGCGATCCTTACTTAAATAAAGTCTAACGGACCTTTTTTGTTACAGCTATATAAAATTTTATGATCGCTCAAGTTTAGAAACTTCGAACACGTTCTGTACTCCGATGAGTGATCGCTTCTAGCAATTTATGATTAGTGTTTCTGAACTTGTAAAGGCAGGCAGCAGTTGGTACCGTTTGTTGTCATTAGTTCGATATCAGAAAATGTCAGAATATTGCAACTTTGTAACTTTACACAACTATCTTTTCATCCACAATGTGGAACCTGTATTTGAAATTTCAAAATGTTAAAACTTCACAATACAAACGTAATAAAATTCCCGGCCAGTTCGAATTTCAAAAAAACCATGTAATAAAAAAAGTTATTGTAGCGACTAGTGACATTGTGATACTTAACTACATATATTTTTCCTTATCTTTATGTTGTCAATAAATTTCGTATTAGTATTGGTAATATACTTACATGGTAGAGATAGAGGTTGGTGTCGCACACTTTGTCCTTATCGTTTGGCAGACCATGTTCGTCGGTATCGCCTGGAAAGAAAAACGAAATTAAATATACATAGGATTACGTATACACGCTGTGACCCGTTGTTGTCACAACCTACATTGTCCCCCAGATGGCCTCGGGTGTTCCTCACAGGATGAGAGGGACTTAGGCTGTGGCCTATCATTTTGCTTAAATTTAAAAAGCAGAATTATTTACTAAAAATAATGTTAATATTTATAAATAAGAGTACGTTGATATAGACTTTGAACGGAAAGACTCCTTAGAAGTTTAAACATCACGTTTAAATTAATCTCTAGAGGCTAGGAGAGCTGAGAAATCTGATTAGTAGTCTAAGTAGTAGACAGTAGAAAAGAAAACTATTGAGCTTCATTATATAAGTAAAGATTCCACGGCAACAATATGCAGTTATTTAACAAAAACAAAAGCAACTTTTTCCTATCTAAACATCTCTCCCTGTCGATAGTGAATTGACTATATCGGGTTAAACAAAATAGAATACTGTTATAGTTTTGGCGCTCTCCTACATAGTAAATCCTTCCAGTAGGTACTAAATCTTTCGACTATTCAAATGTCAAGACGAAACGGTCGTAGCAAATAAATTCCCGGCAAACGGGATTTTCAATGATATACGCGATGTCCGGTCACGGTCAGTGGGCGCAGAGTGACCGATGCTAAAACGTCATGAGGACTTCCATGCAGTCCGGAATCCAGTTAGTATCATTTGTAACGGGTTCCTTGCATTTGTGTTCATAACTTTACATCGTTACAAATTTCAGTTATTTATATTATTAATTATGTAATAATAAGGCCAATATGTACTATATAACAATCAATGACTTGGTATGGTCACTGATTTAAAATGATTTAGTAAACGACTATATCTCTAATAGTGTCCGCGTAATGCGAAAAGAACCGCGTTCATCGCTATTAACACATGACGGGCTTCTTTACGTAAATACACACATAACACCGCGGAAGCCTCTTTCGACCGCAGTGCATACAAACAGCTGAAGAGAATAAAATATATACACATTGTGGAGATAAAATTGGACAAACGGAAGGCACGTAGAAAGTTCGCATGAGTGACGCCTTTGAGTTAACAAAGGCTGGCTAGGGTTGCCACGTAATATTTTACTTCTGTTGAAATTTAGGAAATTATACTACTGCTACATACTTATGTTTCTGAACTTTAAATAAACTGGTGTAATACACAAAACTTAACCTGATTAGCAATCAGAAAAGGAATTTTTATTCCTTTACCATTGAAGCGTTTGTCACAGATGTCATGACCTACAGCAGATAGGTGAAGCTGCATGCTCATTGCTATTTAACATAAAACTGTTAGTAAGATTATAAATACCCAATTCAATTACTATTCAGTTCTGTATGTTTAATCAGGATGAATGTCAGGGAATGACCTTTTCTCGGGTCATTTTGATCGACGGAACATTGTGTCACACGTGCTTTTAAATGTAATCAAATTATTCTGTACCCATCAAACATTTATAAATATCTCTCGATTTTATAGATAGCTGGGAGGCATGACATTTTCATGGCTGAATTCAATTTTCTTGCATCCTCCCTTCAAGTAATGTATTTATTATAATAAGATTTACTATAAGGTAATATGTATGTATGCGTATGGCTTAGGTAAAAAAATAATTTATAAACTTCAAGTGTAATCTGTGGATTTTAAAAAACGTCATATGTGCTGTTGATTTGATAGACCAAATTTATTTAAATGTATAAGAAAATAAAGCAGGTATTATAAGGAATATAAGTTTATTCGACAAATACATTAGAATATTGTGTTCAAATTCGATCGACCAACACTTTGATTAACAGTTCATTCATTAAATAGTTCTATTAATAACAAATTCTAAAGGGCAGACGAGAACCCATTTTTGCCAGTGAGATGCTCTCACATGAGGCGACTCCCATACATGGCCATTATTTGCAAATTTCGATATATCTAGTGTAGCTACTGTTATGTGATGCTAAAGAGACTACTCCCACTACTCAGTAACAATTTATTTTCAACACGTAGAAAAGCACTATTTTTCTAACACAACAATCAATTTGTTAACGTCCTAACTAGCAGCTAGCGGACACGGATGATTTCCGACAGCGAGGGAATTGCCTCGACGCAATTCCACAATTGAACAATAGAAATTTCTTTGTACAAAATAATGCCTCGAACAGCAAACATTGCTCTCACTACCGATCCGTCGGTTCTCTCTTTATTTCTCGGAAGAAACTATTTGGTGTTTGTATTATTTTCTTTATTTCGAATACAGCACGACATTTAAGACAAGGCCGCAAGTATTTGATATTTATATTACTATTGTGATGGCATTTTTATGACCTAAATCTCGCCTCGGGTCGGTCACAACAGTTTTACCTTTTTCCTTTTACCGGGATTAACATGTTCAACATAAATAGGGCTTTTATATAAAACTAGTTTCTACCCTTAGATACAGTTAACAGTTTCATGATCATATTCAGTTTTCATGTAGTTATAACATTGAATGCCCCATCTACAAGTATAAATTGAAATTGAGTATAATGAAGTATAAGTATTTATTTGATTGAGGCTTGATTGTGATACAGCCTTAAGCGATGAGGTGTTCTCTGCCAACCCATGGTATTGATGACATATTGTGTCTAGTGCCGTATCCATATCATTTTGTTAATCACGGTGTATCCCCGATACTGTTATTAAAACCATTTAAACATAAATCATACAAACTTTCTGTACATTCCGTAATTATTGAACTCTCGAATGTGGCTTTTGTTCGAAGCTCCAACACAGCTTTATTTTAATTGCAGGCTTAATTGGATTTTACTGAATGTATTTGTCCGAGGTTCGAAGCTTCACACGTGTGGGATTATAGGTGTGGAATGATTAATTACGTTACATAAAGGAACGATTCGACTTTGTCATAGAAATTATTTTTATGTATATTATAAGATTTAGAATTAAGCTTTTCTTGTTACAAGAAAGATTGAGTATTTGTTCAAGACTACTTATTCTTGTTTTAGAAGTAGAATGGCTACGTCCAAGGTTTAGAAATCGAACCTGTAACTATGCGCCATACAGATTTTATTTGAAGGATTGATTAATGGACCTAAAAACCATTACTTTTACGGTTAGAGGCTGGAAGCTGAAACAAGATTTAATTAGTTGTAAGATGGTTGTTTCCAAGTTTGTGTTCACTCTACTAAGAACGCCTTCGCGTAATGGCATACGTTTAATATCACTAGTAGTTAGCAAACATCAAACATGTTAATGGCGCTACTAATCACAAGTGATCAGAGTGAATAACTTTTATATCAAAAGTTTATTTTTATGTTGTAATTAATAGAATAACATCAAATAGTTAGCAGTTAGATGGATGAACGTGAATAAATACGGTTAAATTCTTAGTAATAGGAAAAGATATAAAATTACTATTGAGAAGCTTAGTTATTTCGATGATGACAATTATTATATTTTAATAAAGTGAATAATAAGTTATTACTACTTTTAGTGTTACACTAAGTTCTTAGTAGAGTAACTTTAAATCAAATTTCTTTAGTCATGTAATATGCCTTCGGGCGGGCTTTATTTACAAGTTTTTCACTTTTTAAAACTGTTTTAAGTTTGAAACTTTGTATATGTATAGAAACTAGACTGAAAGAATGTAGCAGAAAAAGTATTGTCGCGACCCATGTTGACCTACTGCTGGGCTCGGGTCTCCTTTCAGGGTGAGAGGCTGGCCAAGTGCAGATTGCCGAACTTCATACACATTAGAAATTAGAAAAAGTATAAGGTGATTATTTAAAATTACTTTTTTTTTCTATATCTGTCTCCTGAGCAAAACACCGAGTTGGACTACAAAAGCATTTTAATATTTTAAAAGTAAAAGTGGTAACCGCGCAATCATTTCTGTTTTTTACGAAAGTAAGTGTCGTAAAAAACAGAAATGGAAAGAAAATTATTCTGTTTAATTGACAAAGTATTCAGGAAAAAGCTGTTCATTCAAATTCGCTCAGCGACATTAAGGCGTGAATGGTGACGTCGGCGGCGCCGCATTGTGGAGGTCCTGATTGATTGATGCTGCGTCCCCAGATCTCATTACGCTGTTTGTCCATTACGCCGTCTTTGTTTACGAAAACACTTAAGTTCTCTTTCATACCAAAGCGGTCTAGCTTGGCTTTACTGATACGATTTTTCTTTACTATTAGTGGCTGTTTTCTTACGAGAGATGTTCTTTTATTTATTTATTTATTTATTCCCTTTTGATTATTTTATTCCTATAAGCACTTCGAAGTGATAAGTAGGTACTTGAATTCTTTATGTGGTTGTCACGAGTCGATATAGTATCTATATCGAAAGTAATCTATTGACCGATAGCGTTGAATGAAAAAAGGGTAAGCTAAAATAAGATTTATGACAGTGACAATACATTTATTTAGTTTACTAATAATTGATTAAATTTATAGCAATAGCGACAGCGATGCACGTATCGGTATAGGAGTTATATTGAAACTTTGCGAAGCTGAATATCGTAATCTGGCATTACCTTACATTTGATGTCAAGCTATTATTTAACTCTAGCTTGTATATATAATCTCTTAAGACGCCGTCTAAAAGAATTAGAGAGAATTAGTCTTAAGTACACTCAAAAAGTAGTAGATTCTACCAGCTGTTTTTATCGGAACGTTATCTGCTCCCATTATTAAAAGTCAAACTACACTCGGTTTCCGTTGCACCAACACTATGGCAGTACAAATTATCCGACGTTAAACTTGACCAACCAACAATACAGACCTTAATTTCTGCACCGTTTATTGCTTGTTGCAAGTTATTAAATCGCCAAAGACTTCCCGTCAAAGTTACGTTAAAACTTCGTGGCGGAGTGTCAGCGAACAAGAGAAACGGACTAACTTTAGAGCATTGGACACATACGCCAGACAAACCGGTCAAACCGCAGGCACTTTGTGCCTATGACGGGGAAGAATCCTTCGTAGTTAACTAATCTTGTTTGCAAAGTTTTAATAGCAATTTAAATAAGTTTAATTTTCCTGTACGATATGTGACATAAGTTTATATGCATACTGCATTAAAATACTGGATAGAAAATTAACGTCTCTTTACTTTCTTATCTATTAGTTTGTGGATATAGTTACATATATTTATTATATAGTTGCTTATAGTTATACTTTATAGATAAACTGTAAATTGTAAGGTGACCTTTTATACACCTACTATTATATAAAAAATGTATCGTTAAATGACTGTAATTCTCATAATTCCACGTTAAGTTGTGTCATCTGTAAGTTCTGGTTATTGCGATTTAATGTGTACAATAGTAAGTGTTGACAAATATACACTGTTCGTAAACTTTAAGAAAAAAGAGGATTACAAACATTTAATCACAATGTACTTAAATCGAAAAGTAATTTGGTATATAAAAATATTATTTCTCTTTTTAATAACGATGTCATGTCAACGAATATAAAAGAAATAAGAAGCAAAATACCTGCTCATTATGCAGTAACATTTCCTTTCAATAAGTTTCAGGTTGTTTCTAATTGTGTCCCATCAGCATAAAATAATTAAAAAGGACCGAAAGTTTAAGGCTGCTCACGAGGGTTCTTAAATTTTAATTAGAGCTGTCCTCGTCAGTTACGGGGAGGTTAATGATAAAAACTTATTTGCAGAGAGAGCCTCCTCTAAGTTCGCCTCCCAGTGGACCCTCATAAGGATCAACATAAAACACGCACAGTGAGTACATTCGCACAAAGCGGACTAAATAATTGAAAGAGATACAGATAAGCGACGGACTATTAAATAAAGTAGGGCGGGCGATATAAACGGCTTAGTGAAAAACAAATTGTAGAACAAACTTGCGATTCAAAAATATTTGTAAGAACTCACATTTTAAGCAATGTAAAGTAGCGATTTCGGGGCCTGTTTACTGGAGTAATTGAGTTATTTGTGAATTCAATTTGGGACATCAAGGTGATGGACGACCGTACAGCTAGTATTTTCTTAGCAGGAAATATACACTGTGAGTACAAATTATTTAAATCTTTATCTAATTACTAGATAAATGATTCGTTTTGTCTAACTGAAGTTCACCGATCGATGGCTCGATGGGCCCAAGAAAGCGAGATAATAAAGCCATAACTAAAGTTTTTTGTACTTGTTTTTAGTAGTTATAGTTAGTAAGTAATTCTGAATCCCACGTTTCTACTATCGACAAACTATGTACATGTTTTTTTATTATCATCAATTGCACAAAATTATACATGGCGATAGGAGCGTTTAAAAGGAGTTAAGATTCAACATCTTTAATTCTTTAATTAATTTAATAACAAAAATATACATATTAAAGTTCATTCGTTGTTGCTTTTCCACGCAGCAAATATTTTAAATTTAAACAAAAAATTGGACATATTTAAAATAAACGTGATTGAGTCGAGGTTTTGCGGTCAATAGTTTGTGAAATACCATCCCAATCGTATGTTTAAATATATTGTGCTGTTTGTATCAATATTATAAACGTGTTGAAGAAGTTTCCGAGAAGCGCCATGAGACCCGAGCGGAAAGTTTAGGCGTGACGTAAAGTTCAATCTAATCCGAGGCGAAACTTGTGCCAGTTGTCCCACAAAGGGGTTGGAAATGTTGGTAAGTTCTGGACGGGCAATATAAAGTGTATATTGTGTGTGTTGTGTGTGTATATTGTCTAAAATACTCTATTAACACAAAGTTATGATACTATAGTTAGATAGATTGACCGACTGATTACTGATCAGTAATATTTTAGTTTCACACTATTGTAACGAAAACTTTAGACTTATATATTAAATATTAATCGTTCAAAATATTTTTTCTAACAATCACCTTTTTTTAAACGTCGTGTTCATTAATATTATATAATTTTATTTCTTAGCTGAAGTTGGATTTGATTGAAAAAGAAATCGGTAAGACAACTCAATTATTGTCATGTGCTAAGTAAAAAGAATAATCTTTAAAAATTAACAACACTATTTAAATAATGATTAATAATATTTACTGAGAGTATACTTATTTATCTTGTCTATTATATTGACGACTTCAAATTTAAAATATTGTGTATAGTTCTTTTAACGTATAACATTGAAAAACGTCCACCGTACTGTAATGCTAGCAGACTTCCAGTGAATTTACTGAAGCATTCGATAAAGTTCTCAAGCTCCACATTGCTGTCTTCGAGTGCACAATTTCTTCACATGAAAAGAGTGGTCTATACGTATATGAGATACGTTTGCTACTTTTAAAAGAAATAATATGGGTTTATGCTGACCTGGTCAGCTTAACTTACTAATTTAAATTGGACTATATTACTAACTAAAACTATTTAGGTAAGTAACCTTTTCTTCCTTTTGTTGTATAAACAAAAATTGTATAAAAATGAAAGTAAGTTAAAAGTTATTGCTAGTTCAATGCTATTTATCACATACACTGACTAATTATTATTAATCTCATTAAAAATAATCAAGGGATTCCATTAAGCATACTTCTTATATATATTCTTTACCTGCGTAAACTTAAACTAACAACGTATATACGGCATCAGGATCTAGGCCAGGACCCTTCTAGGTAATTTGATCAGTCCCAATTAAACTGGGACCCGAGTTTCTTGAGGGCTTAAAAAGTTGCAAACTACGATAAATTATGGAGGCTGCTAGGCGGCTCGCCGGGCTCGAGTTTCGATTTCCAGTAGATTTGTCTCCAGATCTGGTGTTTTGCGAGTCTTGGCTCGCTTCCAAATGGCTCGCGATGATTCCCACGCCCTCATTTTCCTCTGAACTAAAAATTATTATGAGCCGCGACAAGATTGCGGACCTAAGCTTACTTACGCTAAATTTATTATGAATTATCAAATAACCCTTCGAAATAGTAACTTAATAGTAACTTCGAAACAGTATAGAGGTGAAATTACCTC
>DWIW01000150.1:0-10727 GCA_018248535.1 Hovala pardalina | reverse complement strand
TTATTTCAGTGGTTGAAACCTAAAACTCGTTTAATCCAGGTATTTGCTTGTATCGGGCACCGCGCCAAAATGACCTTATATTGCAACTTCTGGATTTGCCAAGTGTCTGTTAACCTTGGCAATGACTAAGCATTTCCCACGGGGTTAAGTGCTGTTTAAGTCCTAAGCATTGGTGTTGGCTTATTAACAATTGCTTTCACATCTTATACTGTTAATGGTGTTTGTACCTATAGTAGCTTATGGCTGAACTTTCAATGTAAGACTCTGCTATTAGGCATTCCTATCTATGTATTATGCGATAGATTTACAGGAATCGAAAATATTTTTGACTATACACTTTCATCGGAACTAGTATAGGCGACAACGAAGTTTAATTTGAATGTCGATATTATCATCAGACCATCTTTAACTAGTCAACAACGACGTCAAACAATGAGATTTTGTTCCTAGAATATTCCTATTTTGTACTGTAGAATATGCTTCCAGTTAATAGAAGAGACAAACAGTTTACGTAAAAACTATATAAGTAATAGAGAAACGTTATTTGTGTGGGATTCATCGCGTTTAACGTCTGGCTACAGGCTATTAACAATAAATCGTGGTGTTTGCTGCCCCTCCCTCCTAGTTACTCCACACCCGGTTGACGTTAATCAGCTTCCTACTGCTCGACTAGCGTCTTAGGACGCTTTCATACACAAGGCATACTTCAGAGCAATTATTAAGTCTATGGCGTGCGTAGTGAGGAAAGTATTAATGACTACGACATTTTTACACAATTGCATAACAACAAACAATTTAGAAAAGGTAACCCGGTATAAATGCAATTACGCATGTCATCTGAGCCAGTTAGACCGATCAAGATGTCTGGCATAGTCCTATAGCATCTCACGAACTTACAATTGTAATTCGTGGGATGTAGCTACTTTACCTAAATACAAAGGCGTACTTTATGCTTTCTTTTTATATTATTTACTTATTTAACGACTTAACTTCAATATTTAACGTGGATAAACAATTCTATCTTCATTGACCTATCCGAGCGCTTGCCTGGCTGGGTGTGCACGAGGCCTAAGTTTGCCTAGATACGTATATTCCACTTCTTTTGTTTCTCCTGTATTCGGGTCAACGAGCGTACAATCGCTTCTATTTACTATAAAATACGGTCGCGGTTGTTATTAGATTTCCTTTGCTAGATATTCTGAAAACACTTCGCTGTTATGTCAGTTCTACGAGATAATGTTGATTGGGATCTGCAAGTTACTACTAAATAATAAAAATACTATGAAATCAGTCAATTTTAAGGGATTGCACGGGGTTGTATTTAACAGTAATTGGTCATTTGACTGTCTTTCAAATATATTTTCAAATAATTTGCATACCTATATTTTCATAATGTTTCTTTTAATCCTTTCAACAACAAACAACAGAAGTAAACAAGTTTAACAAAAACAGTTTAAAAATTAGAACGCCACCAGTCACAGACTACATTATGTTTGTTGTCAGAAAAAACTTGACGAAAACGGGAATGTTGACTCAATTTTGCTTAAAATCACGGATAGCTCCGTTTTTATCGTGCACCAAATGTTTTCACATCTGTTTTAAAGTTCAGTTTATCATTTCATTATTTGTGTTTCCTCTTATTTATTTCTTAACTTTTTCGTGCAACTGGAATTCTTTACAATATAACTATTATTTCTTAAACACAAAATTTATTTACTCTTTTTATACGTTAATAGGTAGGTAATTAAACTGCTAAGGTTGTAATATAATGAAGAAGTTAAATGTTTGCATTTAAAAGAATTGAATTAAAGAAAGCAATTTAAAGATGCCTTAACAGCCACAAAGTGTTTTGTTAGGCATCTTGATTCCATTAATTTCAGCCTACACAAAAGTAAATAGGAACGTAACAATAAATACTTCAACTGAAAGTAAATATAATCCACTGGTTCGCTCTCAACCAAAACCTCTACGATTCCAAAATATTTGGTAGATTTTTACCTCGTACAATACGTGCACGAAAGAAATGCCTTGTAATTACCTCCGTGAAAACGAGCGGTTGTCACATGATCTGGCAACTCTAACAGAGATTGCTTTGGATTGAAAGCAGAATAGCCTAATAAAATCTTATTGCACCAACTAAAGGATAAATAAAAAGCCTTGCGTGGAATTGGAACAAAAAACACTGTGATACAGCTTGATGCCATTGTGACTCGAGGACAAATGAGACAAAGGAAATAAGAAATATTAAACGTGACATGAATGTCAAGGCGCTTTTCATACATGTGCTGGTTGCTTCACAGTGGGCGAAAAAATTATGGAACATTCCATACGATATTTACTAGTGGACGTCTAGCATATCTACTGAGACACTGGGCGGTATTCCAGATTCTCGAATCGTAAAATATTAAAATAAAAAGTGAATGTTTACTTTACTCTAATTATAACATTTTATGAACAAGATAATAAAATAAAAGCTAATCTTAAAATTTTTAAAACTGTAAAGTTAAGTAAAGAGATCTTGGCAAGACATATGTTGAACTAATGAAGAGCGCTAAAATTAGATTCAAAGCTTTGTCATCCTGTCAAAAAAAAACTGTCAACAAATTGTTCATAATCATACAAATGAAATACTTCATTGTAATACATATAGACGATCGCTCGCTTATCGCTTAACGAAGTCGGTGAGACCACGGCAGGATACGGGTTAGTGTCATCACACGTGGGGTTTATGTAAACCATTGTACTTATATGGAAATATGCGTTATTATAACGTAGGAACGAGATATCGTTATCCGGAGGATTTGTATGAAGCGTTATTATCGGACATTACTTCGTTTCTATTTTACTTAGTGGATAAGCCATTATAATAATTATTTTAATGTTTAGATTATTTTTGATTAGCCTAGAATAATGCTTTCGTAAAGTAAACCGCATATCCTGCTCCAGGCAGTCATTTATCTACAATTAAAAAAATAATTAACACTCCTTTAATAATTTCGTCAAGACGTGTGATTTGCAGTCTTCAGCTGTTTATTAGTTCGAAACACTCCAAAGTCAGAGAAGCGAAACGTCACGACTTGAGAACTTTATTATGAGAAACTTCCGAGATTTGTGTAGGAGCTTACTTTCCCTATTAAACTTTGGCATTTACCTGCTTATAACTATCATTAGGAAGTAGAAAGCAAAGTTTGCATTGTTTTTAATGTCGACAGAGTACTTGTGATGTATGTTATTATTGCATCCATTTTGAAGAACTGCGGAGTGTGTGTGGTGATAAGGATAGTCTGACGTCTAGTCATCGTAGACAGACTTTGTTTTGATAAGAATAGACAGCCATTCAACTCTTATGCGTTCCGTTCGGCGACGCTGCAAAGGCCAGGAGAGCTAACAGCAACTTTTCATTTGGAAACAAAACTTTAGAATATAATAAATCGGGTGAAGGTTACAGTCAACAAGTGTTTAAGAACAATATATCTTTAGATACATATTATTTGTACATAATGAGTTCATAATATTTCATAATTCACTACACATTTGACAAACTATTTTATACCATTTTCTCATTTTTTAAATTAAAATGTTGTTATCGTCGTGGTATTTTGGTCACATTAAGAACAGTAGTTCCAATGCAAACTTCGGGCTTTGTTACTACGAGTAAAGTACATTCAAAGCTTCAATTTAAATAATTAAATCTGCCGAAGTGTGCAGACATTGTAAGTGTGTAAATTTCAGCTATGAAGTAGCACCGAAATGGCTCTTGAGTGTCGGAAAAACTCGAGCCCTTGAAAGGTTATTTTTGTTTTTCATTGTTGGAAATAACGCAGTGAAAAAATGTTGAAAAATGCGCGCTGCGTATTGGTACTTTTGAAACATTATATTTTGTTAGGCCATAGAATAGGTAGTAGCGAGGCGAAATAAAACTTAGTGGGGTCATAAAGAACCGCTGGAAAATTGGAGATCTCAATATAAATATTTATAGGAACAAGCATTGAGTGGAGTGATTTCCTCGAGAAAAAGCCGACGCACTAGTCATTCATAGCGTATACGTAATATGAGTAAACGCTTTGTACATTTCACCAGCAAGGCTTCCATTTGATATTGGATAGCAATTTATTTATCATACATATTGCGGTGGAGCAAGCACCGAATCTCGCCGCGCGTCTTTCTTCGGGAGCGAAATCAAGAATCGAATACGTGTAGGGAATTTCTGCTAACCTGCCGGTGTCATTCTATCCGATCGTATCCATTAGTATTTAGGACATGGTATAAAACTTGATTTAAAATCGGTGATACCCATTCAGAACCGGGACTCGTCTCTGGGGTTTGAATCTCACTTCAGTGTTTTTTCTGTGACAGAGCGAATTGTACGAAATGGCGTAGTAGACTACTACTCATGGAGGAGTAATTGCGGGAAATTAGGCAAAGAGTCTCAGGGGCCGCTGTAGATAAAGCTAATGGGAATGTTAAAATATATGATAATTAGTAGGGTAGGTTAATGATAATTAGTCTTGTTAGAAGACCTTAACGGCTACTGATAGCCCACTATTTGGCCCCTATATTTGGCTATAGAATTATCATAATTATCATCACCTTTCTTCAGCACGACTCCAAGTGTCTTAATAACTTAATTTACTAACGTTTAGTAACGTTTCGTGTGTTTACAATTTTATCATGCCAGCTCTAACAATATCATCTTAATTATTATTCAAATTTTTATGTAAAATAAATATCTACACCGGTCAAGATACGGATCTACAGGTCAGTAGTCAGGATCACGGATCGTGGAAATATCTACTTCAACGTTACACTACATTATTTCACTATCCGTAGTTTATGAGCGGAAACGTTGAATTTGAAGCATCTTTATACCACAATCCCGTAAATCAAAGGCACTTGGGGAATAAACTCGAGACTCTTACGCCGGCAATTTTCCTCGTAAATAGGTTCATAATACAAATCACAGCTGAAAAGATATGAGCCAGAAGAAATATATCAATAAAAACAAAACACTTAAAAATATTAAAGCCAGATGAAATATTGAATACGAAATAGATACGTATAGAAATAATTACTGCTCGCAACGTTGAGTAATCTATTAAAATATGAAACGTTCGGCCGGGGACGGCGCAGATAGTATCAGCTCGCTGTCTCCACAATAACTCTTCCAATTCCCACTGCAACATCGATAATATGGTTTCATTTAGAAGGATGCAAATGTCTTGGAGCCGGCCACGCTCCGCCGCTCCCGATATTGCGCCGCCATTTCGTCTCCCCTTCCGATTTTTCCTCGCACTCGCAATTCCCTCCTCACCTCTGTTATCTTCACTTTTAATCGCCGTCTCGAGAATTTATTAAAAATCAATTTTAACCACCGCAACCTCACTGCTTTCCATTTCGAGTTTTCTTTTACAAGTCGTTTTATTTAACTTCTGATGCGATGCACAATCATTTAAGTATCTATTGCTTGTGATGAGAATACTTGGCAGTAATTAAATATGGAGCCGTTATAAATGTCATAAATGTCTTTTAATGTTAATGGTGTTATGGTTAAAGTCGATCAAAGGTTCCGTGCCTAAAAGACTCTCCGAATAAAAATATATCAGCGCAAGTAACAATACACATTTTCTTTTATTTTAGTTTATGTTAATGTCAAGCACACGTTAAATAACTATGGAGATCATATATTCTACGTGTTCTAAGACGTCTTCGAGTTTAAACAACCAAACGTACCACCACTTTGACTTTTTTAATTATATTACAAAACTCTCCATGGACGAATTCAATTAAAGGTTTACTTTCACCTAACTACACCTGAGATAAGTCGACGAGAATTTACGTGTATCTATACAAAAAGGCAAGTCGAAACGCAATAATTTTAGGAGTTACCTGGTAAAAACGTCGGCGAAGTTGTAAAAACTTCATTCCGTGAATTCCGCACATTTCTAAGGCGGAGTTGTGGTTCAAGTTGAAATTTATACGGTGCGAGTGTTAGCGGTGCTTAGCAAGGAGAGCGTGTGAGTTAGCGTCGCATACATCAGCAGGACGCGGGGTATCGCCGACACGCGACAGTGGCCCACGGCACGCTTGGCTTGCTTTCTCGCTAACGTTTCGCAACTAATTCTAAGTAAATCATCATTCATTCGTCACAACCAGTGGTTTATCAGGCTAGCAAATATTGTTATTGTGATATATTAGTTTTTTTTAATATAATATAGGCACTACTTGTTGTTGTTGCCCATGTTCATAGCCCACGATGATCACTTACGAAAAGGTGGCTGATGGGTCTGCTCGTTCGTAAGGCTACATATTTGATAAAAAATTAAAAACATTAGTTGGTGGTACAGTATAAGACCTCTACAATCTACTAAGTACTGACTACTACTACTAATAGCCATGAGAGCGAACTCTATAAAGGCTCGGTTTCAGTATGGCCGATCCGTTGTTGTACGTGGACTCTTTGTAATCTAAACTATTACCCATGTTTGTAGTACCGACTACTATTGCATCTTGAAAGCTCCCAGTCTCGTAGCTATGTTAGAGCAATCCACTTTAAATACAATCGGAGCTTCCAATTCACACCAGATGATATGTTTAAGTCAAAATTAAATTTACTATTTATTAGGTGTAATTTATGAAATGCGATTATTTAATTTTACGATGGATGTGACCTCGTCCACATCATATTACTAGACATTAATTGAAATAATTTGGCATAAACACAGTCGTATGCATGAAAATAGCTGTGGATTTATTTGTTAATTAATAACTTAATTTATATTATGACTAATTAATTCTGGCCTATCTTTTGAACATTTAAAAAAAATACCGTTGTGTGTACGTTGGTAAATGGAACATATATTCTTTAGTACTGCATGATTCTTCAATCAGCGAAGATAACATTAATTCATAACACGTGAATTTTCCCGTAGTGTAGCAACCCAGATTTGAACCTAGAGCTCCCACGAAAGATAACCATTGCAGTGGTCCTCATTTAACTTCTTTTACGGCCTCGTCAATTATCCCCGAGCTTACTTATCGGGTAATTTTGTGTAGGAGCAGCCGATTGAGAATAATATAGCGCCCGTTTTATATTGCAAGGGCGAAGTTCTAAAAGTCGTTAATAGCAAAATAGCCGCGGTCTAATAAAAGGCCATTAGCGTAACCTTCATTTCATTATTTCCAAGAGCGCGTGAGAGTGGTTTCCAACTTCCGTGACTTTCCTTTTATTCCATTCTGCTTCTCTCGGCGTCTCTCGCGCGCTTCGTTAAGGAACGAATCGGTTTGCATTGACTCTTATCTCGTCTAGTATTAACATTTTAAATGTCTAAGTTTGATTTGTGGGAAATAGAATGGAGTATTTCAGGAAGAATAGTTATAACTATGATTAATGATAAGGTTAAATCTTTTCACTAAATGGAATATGGAAATATTAAATTTTCTAGCAATGGAATGCTAAACGTTACAAGTTTCAACCAAGTGCAACAAAGAATGTTAAGAAGATTGTCAAAGGAAAACTTTGAATTTAAACTGTATGTCGTAAACGTTAAATATTATTAGAACCTTTAGCTTTAAAGAAAATTACTAACACCAGATATTGCATTGGTGTTTTATGAAATGCATGACATTAAAAGACATGGCATAGAGCCTCCCGTCGCTGAATGGTCGGAAAGCGATGGCAGAAGGCGTTTTGGCGCGCAGTTAGTAATAAAAACTTTTGTAATTACACTCATTTAGGGCAAGAATCCCGTCGACGCGATGTCGTGCCAAAAATGGCTATCATTTTTGCAGCAAGCTTGCTAACTTCTTTAAGACTTTACAACTGAAACTACGGTTTTATAGATTTTTAGAACAGAACATCGCATTACAAATATACGTTGCATTCTACGGCGTAGCAAGGTCCTCTACGGCGCGGCGAACTGACCTTTTTATTTAAATAAATTTTTGCATGGACACACAGATAACATCTCATTTTATAATGCCAAACTTAGTTCATTTTGTGAAGAATATTAGTGGGTCAGTATTCATAAAGTTACGGCTTAGCTCTACTATTACTTACTCCTTAAGTGTAAGCTATAATGAGTACAAATATTTATCTTCCAAGTTTTGACAGTCAGGCTTTTTAACAATAAATATTTTTAAGTCAATAAATAAAAAAGCAGAGGGCAATCTATGAAAAGAATCATAAGATCCTATTCATAGATTGACCTCTTATTAGACGGACGGTTATCAGATATTCAATGATAATATAACACCACTTACAATATTCAAAAACTCAATCACAAGACAAAAATTTCTAAGGATCTGTGAACAAAACGGGAATAATAAGAATCACCTCTAAGCAAAACCATTCAAGGCGTTATTATAAATATAAAGAATACAGGAGACAAGTTTTTTATTATGCGAGCTCGTTTAGGGTAATACGAGCAAAACGCTCAAATTAACTTTAAGACAGCTTAATTTAATAGCAACAGCATATAACCTTCTTAGCTTTAAGTACTTTAATTTATGCCTTCAGCGTTTCTTCTAAATCTTTATTCATAGCTGGAGCGGCGCTCATATTTTTTGTACAAATAATAAGTAGAGAACACTTGAATTTAAGGGCCATTGTTCCTTTTTTATGTACAAAAATTACCTTAAATTGTGCCGATTGCTATAATTAGAGCAGTTAACCCATTCCTTTGTTTTATTGTTGACATAAAAATGGATTGTATTAGAATCTCAAATGCAAGTTTGGCAATGAGTATGTGGGAACAGATAAACTGGCGTCATAATTGGCGTCCCAAGTTCAGCAAGTCTGTTTGTCTAATGGATATAATCCGATAGAAAATGCGTTGTTGTGCTTCGTCCAAGCGAAGTACACCCTTATCTCATCATAATCACAAAATTTATTTGCCTATTGATGGGAACGGGCAAACTATGAATATATCTCAGACGTGCAAGTCTTAGCAGCAGTTAACTGCTACAGTAACGCGCACATTACAATGCTTACGTCAAGAACATAGACAGGACGTTAATATTCGAACCTGGATCGTTACGAGCAAGACGTCGAATACTCTGCCGCTCTCTCGAATGCGAATAGAAATGAAGCCCTGTTCATTTCTATTCACATTCTAATCTGCTGGCTTGTTAAAAAAAAAACAAGGCACCCCGAAAATAAAAGAAAATAAATAATTTGTTCGGTAAAATTATAATCCGCATCCGGACATAAGGGCGCCGTGTCAGGCGGTGACAAGCGTCGACTTGCGGGCTGCTCGTAAAAACTTTCTTAATTATCAACATTTTGTAGCCAAGAACCCCACTCGTATTGTATTATGTTTTCGACTTAATTTGTGGATTCGACTTCGGTATCACGTTATAAAAGGTTGATCGGCCCGGCTCTATGACCAATTGCAATGTATTTTTATATTTTCAATTAAAATAAACCCTCTATCAAATATAAATAATATTATAAGGTGGAAATTTTTTACCAACAGAATGGAAATTAATAAGGACTAACAAGACTATCCATAAAACACATAATTTTTTTTTTACACCTATCAGCAAACTATACTAATATTTAAATTATTTTAGAATAACACAATCATATATATGTATGTACATAGTTTTTGACATAAACCTATTTGAAACACAGTTCAATCATACATTGTTGATTTCTAAAATACCCTATTTTGATGTTAGTTCGGTTATAGTTTAATCGAATTGACAGAAATAAAAAACGTCCGGAATAAGGTAATCTATTTGTGCGCACAAGCTTAAGGGCATTTTTGGCTTTCAAGGAAGATAATGATAAGATAATGTTTAAGTCATTAATAAATATACTTCTTTTAATTAACAGTTGTATACCTTGTTTATCAAAATACTTACGGGTATTTAGGCAGGGCATATATTTTATTAAAATACTAGACCGTAAAAGTGAATACTAAAAAAAGGCTTTGAAACTGCTAAAGTGTAATTAAATTTTAGATAATAATATCCGAAAAAGCAATTTAATTTGTAACACATTTTCGGTAACGAAAATAATCGTTAACTTAATTTAATTACAAAGTTAAATGCTTCCACATATTCAGTTTTGAAATGTGAAATCATCTTAGTATTGTCATTAAAGTTCACAATTGTTACCAGTTACACAACAAGTTAGGAGTAAATTTAAGTGTTAATTGAGCCGATTACCTACTATTGTTTGGGAACTGGTAATAACCATAATATGATGAGTGTTATCCGTTACGAGTATGTTAATAAATCAATTAATGAAGCTTAAGTAATTAAACAGTGAACTCGCATTGGATGAGTTGATTGACTCTATAATGACGGCAATCTCATTGGAAAGGCATTTGTTTGTAAGCACGTTACAGAGTTAAGAGTACACATCGATCTATTATACCGCGGATATCGCCTAGAAGTGACGTTGTCTGGTTGATTAAAGTTTGCAAAAAACGCTGATGTTGCATACTTTGTCTTCGGCTTTCTCTTACACACCCGAAGACAAAAGCGAGATAAAAAATACATAATGAATACGACCTAATCAATCTTTTTACGATAGAATACTCAAAATCAGTTAAATTTGAAGTTCTCTGCGCTCACAAGGGCTCAGTTTTTTTATGAGGTGCTGTATATATATCCACGGATATAATATATCGAAGAGAGTAGAATCTACTCTAACTGATTGCATCATTCATTGAAGTCGTTTGACGGGCGAGCGTGCCTACATTTTAAACCCAAATAAGCAG
>DWIW01000149.1:0-10746 GCA_018248535.1 Hovala pardalina | reverse complement strand
GAGCCATTGCCGACAGGTGACGTGCCGTTTCCGTGCCGGTTCGTGGAAAATCGGACATTGAAATTGTTCGAGGTAAATTGAAAATAATGCATACCTTTTGCTAGTTAATATAACTTTATACGATAAATGGAACAAATAATATGTAAAAAATTCAAATTAAAAAAAATTACGAAAAATTAACGTAAATTCACGAAAAATTAGTAATGCGTGCCGGGATTTGAACTCACGACCTTTCAATTGAAAGTCCGTGTGTTCTAAATGGTAGGTAGTATTGAGCAGAAAATGTTAGTAAGGTTTGGTCAGTGTGGGCCGTGTCGAATGCCAACAAACTTCGATAAATCTGCCTCGTGTGCATACAATCTACAGCACGAGAACAAACGAGCACAGACTGAAGACACGTTTAAAGTGAGGGACAAAACGTTAGCCGCAACCAAACACCAACAATGCAAGCAATGTTGACCAATGCAAACAAGCGATGCTGAATTTGTAAATGTGTTGCAGTTTTGGTGTGGACTTGTTTAACATTTGGTTGAACCAAATGTTTAACCCAACCAAAGAGTAAGTGTATCTATTGAGTCGAATTATGATATTAAAATATGCTCATGTTGAAATTTTTATTACATAACGAATTGGTTTTATAACAAACGGCTTATTAAACTGATAATGCCTATACTCGCTTTATTGGAGAGTATCTGTACAAAAAGTATATCAAACTTTATTGAACTTAAAGCATCAACAACATTAGTAAGATCACTTTTCTTGACAAAGGTTTTATCGCCCGGAACAGTCCCCCTTAAAACTTACTTTGTTGCATCAAAACAAAGTAAAATTGCTTTTTCTCCCTTTTATTTTGTGATCACCATCCCAGCAATATCAGAGGTCGTCGTAAAAACTTCAAGATGGCACTTAATTTGAATCTTTAATCGCTCTTCGGTGATTTTTATTTAACAGAATGCTATTGAGCTTGATTGTTTATTAAAAGACCAGGTTTAACTTTTTATCTGTCTTTTTTATTTGTTTAGTTGGGTTTTGTAGTTGATTGGTCGATCGATGATCACTTCTCGAGTTAACCGATCTTTCAGCTGTCATGCTCGGTTTTATATTACACATCCTCTGGTCCAAACAATGTTTTTTTGACTTTTTTAATTGCTCCATTCGTACAGGTTTAGGCTTCGCTAGTTCGTTATCTATTCTCTCAAAATCGCAAAATAAAAATGTTCGCGCTCATACGAATCCATTCTCGATTCCCGTTTCGCCTAGCGCCGAGTTTGCCTATTTAATATTCCCCTATATTGGGTATCGTTATCATATCGTAAATATTTATGAGTTCGCTGTGTAAGTTGGAGATTAAATCTTTCGTGCGCCTCCATTTTTGGTCTTTTACCCCATTTTTCTAAAACCGCGCCAGTGTCGTATGATCCCAGTGCGATTGCTAGTATCGGAAAACGATTTATACTGTCTCATCTGACAGTTATATCAATATCGATTTGCGGTTGTGATGGGTTGATGGCCTTATTCAGATTAAATATGTTATGGTGTGAAAATTATTCTCTGTTTATCCTGAAGGGAAAAACCAAGTTTAGGTAGGTGAAGCATCGGAGCTTTTTAGTTTTGAAGATTTTTTTGTCGAGTTTATGTATTTAAAAACAAATATTTTAATTTAAACGAATAATATAAAACCACATCGAAACTGATCCGATTCATTGACCTACTTCATTTGATTTCGTTACTATAAAATATATTTAATTAATGGATTAATTTAATTAATTTTGTTGGAATGATTTTACTGGAACTTTATTCCCATAGCGACGCCTTGATGTCATGACCATGTCGTGGAGTTCAATATTCGATCCCTGGCCGGGGGATATTAACTTATTTCAAAGATACATGTTTGTGCCTACTTAGCTCTTGCGTTCTATTCTGTGTTGGTATACTTACTTTTATCCGTAATACAATGGTACATATAATTAAAGGATTCATCAGTCGAGAGTTGATCAATATGACATTGATGTCTTCACAGCATAACCAAAATGGTGGCAATGAACTTAATAAGGTGACAGTGAAAGTTAATAGCATCGTCAATGCAAGCTCTTTTCAGCAGCCTACTTATACGAAATTAGAAAGCACTCTCGTCCAATTTTATCGTTAATTGGAACTGCGCCAGAAATACTTCATGCAGTGGTCTAATCGTAGCCAAAATTAAGATATTTAGTTCATACATGAAGATGCATGTTTTTTTTGTAACACTGTTCTTTACGGGAGCTTGCTGCAAGGTCTTGCAGGAAATCTGTCAAAATCGACACGTTATCTTCTGCTATTTGTTTATTTTTAAAATGTAACTATAGTCAGTCGTACATCTATACGAATGCCGATACTGCTACAACTTGATTAAGTTTTACTTTTAGCAACGTAATCTAGGGCTAGCTTACAAAATATCGATTATCATGAATAGTCTGAAACATTTAAACTGTTTAAATTAATATTTTACTTCAATTAACACGGTTAATGCCAGTTATATTAAAGAAACCCTTAAACTTGTATTCTGGCGGAAATCCTTTATTTTTGTTTTAGGGTCAATTAACCACTAGCTCGTATGTAAGCTGCAGTATCGCTGAAGGGATCATATGTTCGTTACCCTAAGTACAACTATGATTAAATACAGGTGACGTGACGTTAAGGTGACTAAGGCCTGAAATCATTTAATTCTTCGATTCGAACCCAACAGTGGAACAGTATAGAGTGCAATGACGATAATAATGACTTACCTACTCGAATGTACATTGTCACATTATCTATAATAATGCTTACACAAATAGATGGTAGCGACGATTGATATGGTAGTGCGTAAGAAAATTATAGGAAATCAATCATCAGCCGTTATGGTTTCTGGCAATATGAATCCCTTGGGGCCAAATTACTGAAGTTAGTCTCGGGATACGGATATTACGTCCATTCCGATCGATTAGCCCCCTTTGAATCCAAATCAAGATGAGATTAAGTAGAATAACAGATAAAATAAAGAACTGTCTTTAATGGAAGCAGATTTGCGTTAAAAAAAAACAAATTCTGATGTATAATTTTATTTTTCATGGTTAGGTTAGATAGTATACTATAAACTAGACCTGGAATGGACTGGACTGACAATGGTATTGGTATGCTCATAAATGCATCTTCTGCAATAACGGGGAATCTTCCCCAGGATAAAGGATGAGAGGAAAGGGCTGGCTGAGTTCACTTAACACCTTAGTTAAGGTCAAGGAGTTCTTCAAGCGGAATAATATAATGTACTTTAATGAAATGAAAGAATAGCATATTTTTGCACTAAATAAATTAACAACGCCATGCAGTTAATTTATCCATTGCATTTCGATTTCCAATTGGCGCAAACCATCAATGGCGGTTTTCTGGGAAATACGAATAAAGCTATTTGCTGTTTGAAGTTTCAGCTTTATAGGGACTATGAGCAATTTGCAAGCGGGTCTAGTTAGTTCTAGTAATTGATATATTTTAATTCTTTATGTTTTAAGTTAGCTTATTTTTTTCATTAATATCCTTTTGAAAAGTTAGTGTTATTATATAAAGATAAGATTTGCTTATTTTTGTTCAATTTGATTCAATTCAATATAACTATCCTGATCGGAACAATTTTGCTGCATTCCAATATGCATTTCCATTTATTAATTTCAAGTTATCTTATGTCTTATTTATAAGTTTAATATAGTAGTGTTCATTTGTATAGTTTTCAGTTTTGTTTAGTGAAAAATAAATATATTATTTCTTTCTTTCTTTCAATAATTGTTTCAATTCATTCGGTTTACGTTTTAGCACCTCAGCTCAAACCATGTCAGCAACCACGGCTGACCCATATAGCTCTAGCTAGTAGTAGACACAATTCACTTGAAAGGTTTCGTGAGCTCTGTGTTTGAATGGTCGCTCTTAGCAGGACGCAAGTACATTAGGTAAGCCTAGTGAGAAGTGGCTGATTGATTTTAGATTAGAACGATGTCTTAGCTATACTAGAATATGTACGTATATGTAGGTGCAGGATATCGGATTCTGGGTCACGTTAAGTAATGGTTGTTACTCAAGTGTATTTGGGAAGAGTAGATGAATTGGTCGAATTATAAATGTAAGTATTACACATTCCTGCCTACGTCTACGGAAAAATACAAGTTATGTTGCTATCTTTTATAAGTAACATATAATATAACCATTTTTTATAATAAACCATTCTGTAAAATAACATAATTAATATTATCCTGTATATTTTGTTTTAATGTTGTCATTACACTTTTACGTTTGAAGCTGCTCCTAGCAAAATATAACTCATTTATGAACCTTTAATTTAAGAGGTTAAAAGTGTGGTCAACAAGTTAAAGAGACTAAATCAGGTTTTAGCAATATAAACGTTTGCAGCTATAATGTTTTTACGAGAACTCGTAAAATGTAATAAAATGGGAACGTAAAACGACGGCAGCCATGGCTTCATTGTCATATACCTATAAAGTAAACTGGATGGAGGTGTGTTTGATCTGTTGGGATCGCTGAGTAAGGTGCTTTGGAATCTTAAGCAGGAAAAATAGAAACAGGTAAAAAACCATTTAATAGTTAGTATGCCCATCGTGCATAAATACGAGCTACTGTCGGGTGTTACAAGTTTATAAAGGCGACCCCTGGATCTTCAGCTTAGCCACCTAGACCATAGAGTCATTCTAATCGAGATAAAATCAAACGTTCTCAAAAGCCTAAGCAAGATAAGATAATCGTACAAGAAAATCACGAAAGTCAAAAACTGGACATCACATGAACATCAGATAAAGACACAAAGTTTACGTGTGTGACAATAAGGGTCCGAATCAATGCTTCACTTCAGAGCGAGCACTTGGGAACTTTTCCATTTGCCCAATCGAAAAGTTGCGCACAGTTCAACGGGACGGACAAAACAATAAAGTTCCCAACAGTATCATAACGGAAGGCGGGCTTTATCGTACGAAATATATCACTCCTTTGTTTTGGACCGCAGCGCGCGGCGTGTCCCATCTCGTCTCGTGCTATTGGCATTGTTCAAGAATATTGCTGAAGGAAAATATTAAATACGGTAAATTAAAAGGACGGTTAATAAGTTTAAACATTTTATTATTTATTTGACGACGAAAAACATTTTCTTATTTCCTGAGGGATTCACTTGGCTGAAGCGTTGAGGTCCTTTTGTTTTGTGAACCTTTGATACGAGTGAGTACATGCCCCATGTACTTTTAATACAAATATAAAAGGCATAAAGCATCTGCCCTGTTGTCGATTACACGAACCATTACGACCTTATTTAAAATGTTTTTATACAATCACTATTATTAGTATTATTGATCGGAAGCTAGGCTACAAAAAATAAAAGGATATGTTTAAATGAAAAGGGACATATGTATATTGTGCTATATAAAACTGTAGGAACAGCAAATACTCCTATCGACGTGTCCTGGGCTCCATTCAATTGGCCCAGCGAGCAGCCTTCGCCGAGCAGACGTAATATCCGGAGAGTCGTTTAGTCTATCTCTCACTGAAATAGGCATTTGTGAAGACTTATGTCGCGAAAAGATTCAATTTTATACATGTTCGTTGCAATACACGTCCCACAGCTGGGCACGGATAGCTTATATTTTATAGATATGTTGGGTCTTTTTAATATGACAATACAATTGGTAAGCAAGGCCTGATTCTAAACCTGAACAAACTGAAAACTATTGTTTAGCTGCTATGTTTATTCGAACCAATTCGTAATTTCTGTACGCCCACGTGCCTGAAATGCTTTTGTATAAATTTTACTAGAAAATATAGGCCTAAAAGCTTCATTACTTTCTCTTTCATCGAAACAGAGCTATGAAAAACCCAATACTCCCCCGTCACCATGAATTGTGGCTCATTTTCTAAACAAATATTTGAATACAAATTGCAAAATAAATTAATTCCAAACAAACCATTAAGATTAAGAAGGGAAAACGTTTATGAACGGATCGCCTTATTTCTAAGCGATTTTTCTCAGTTGATTGTAACAATCACATCGATGTTTGGTTTTGTTGTAGAGGTTTTATAGGTTTGAAAGGTATTATTGGTATAAATATTGTATGTATGTATAAAATATTTTTTTTTTTCAATCCTAAATAAACGCTTTAATTTCTTATAGATGGAAGATAGATATGAATATCTATCTTCAAATAGTGTGACTCCCTTCGACTTCGATAAAAAGATAATTGTACTCAGATCAGATTTGGATCAGACTTTTCCCCTAATCCATTAGCTTCCGCGGACATCTATTTTCTTAGACTAGACTCTACAAAAAGAATTGAATTGAATCAACTAGAAGAAAGTTAGTGTCAGCACGACTTAGTAGAATGGACATAAGAAAAAAGAGGAAAGCGGCGAGGCGTCTACCTATGCTTTCGAAGCAGAAAAATAGCCTATCATACCAGCAAATTCCATTGGCTCTCAAAGAAAATCCTCTGAAAGCGAAATAAACTCAACGAAGGCTCCTCGTATAACTATACTGTCGGAATAAAATTCTCTTACGTGACCGAGGCGGCGATAGTTGTGTAGAAGTTATTAAGTTAGAAGCTCTTGGCACTTTAAAATCAAAACAGTATGTATTTATTATAACAAATGTAGGTAATTTAAAAATATAATAATATCAGTCTACATCACACACATTGGTCGAATGCGGAGGTAAGTCGCTTTAAGCACTTGTGTTACGTATATCAGAACCAACGGCTTGTATGATACAAAACCGTGTATAGATAAGTAATATTCATAGCGCAGAATAGACAAAAAATTGTCATCACATTAATGTTTGTCGTGAGTGAGAATCGAACTCACAACCCCAGGCGCAGTAGTTTCAATACTACTTCGTCAACCGCCCTGTCAAATATACTTTAAAAAAAGTATCTAAAAGCATCAATAAATAAAATCTAATATTGCCAATTTTCCAATTTTGCAGTAGTTAATTTTTTTTCTCAATTTGATGATACATTTTTCTTTTGTTTTATTTTATATAATCATCCAATCGATTCACTAAAGGTCTTTTCTCACAACTTAAAAAGTGTGGACTATTAGACATCTGTTGTTAATCACATTCTAGAAACTAGCTATAGTCTAGCTAGATAATAGCTAATATAGTTTTTATAATCTAAACTCAATCTGATCTTTTGGTTGCAGGTGGCGGCGCGGGTGGTCCGGGAGTATCCGTTTCGACTCAGGTCTATATTTATTATGTCTCATTTAATTTATGATCATCTTCATCTTCACCATCTTCTTCATCACCATGTTAATTTATTTATTTTAATACCTCATTGTTAGGCTTTAAAACTAGGATAGTTATCCTAGATATTAAAATAAATAAATTAGCCCTAGTTAGGGAGAATTTAATTCTAGTGGGCTTTCCATCACCAATATCTTAACATCATCACAATATTTTCATTGGTTCATCTATGTACATGGATCTCAATCATAATGACAGACCATAATGCCACATGACAGCCAAATGGGAATTGATAGACTATAAATTTAATGCCTTTGATACCATTTCAAAGAACTTCAGGTATGCAGGTTTCTCAATCATATCTTTCCCTGCACCAGTATTTTTGGTATGGTATCAATTAATGTCCCGAGTACAAATGTTTATGCTGAGCAAATATCTGCCCAGACCGGCATTCGAACCTTCGTAGCTTGAAGTCGCTAACCACTACTGAACTAAAGGGTTTTGATTCAATGCAAGAAGCAAATCCGTATACCAGAGCTAATTTGAAATGAAATGGAAAACCCATTGGGATGGAAATGGTAACGGGAATTTAATTCGCTGTCATTCGAGAATTTCCAAATTGAATTTCATCAGAGGATGTTAGCTGCATTTAAGCTGCCCTAAGTCTTCTATACGACTGTGTAAGAACTAGATTTTTCATCCGACTTTGTTTGCTTCAGACGACAAATGCATCTGGTCTGAGAGTCCGGAAGCCCATAGACGCATATAAGAAACGACCACCATTATTCCTCAAGCATGGCAACGCATCTGCGCAGCTCCAGACCTGACACGATTATTACTAATACAACTTATAGTTAGTTTTTATATAAAGAATAAAAAGAAATATTAAAAGCAAATCATAATTGTTTTAACAGCTCCTAATAGATACTTTAAATTGGGCAAATACCCTACTAACTTTATTACTTTCCCCTAATGTAAAACTTCTTTTTGGAGATTAAATTACACCTATACATAGGTGTGCAAGACACTAATGATGTTTTACTAATTGTGACAAAAACCTTATTGCAGGTGAATTTGATAGGAACATTTAATGTGATACGCTTGGCGGCGGGCTTGATTGGCAAAAATATTCCGGATGCAGATGGACAGAGGGGCGTCATCATTAATACAGCCAGTATAGCCGCTTTTGATGGACAGGTATGTATGAGCAGTATGCTACTGATGAGCAATACTGCTCTGATGAGCACTGAACTGAATTATTTATTTTATTTTACTTTAACAAACACAGTTACACCAGTTATATTAATTAAAAAATAGACACAATGACAATATAGAAATATTTTAAAACATTCAATCTTTGGGCTTACATATCTCGAGACATGCCAACAATACTATACAATATTTACTTCTATTCATCCGCAAACAAATCACACTTAGGTTTGTGTTTAGGGGAGCGTTGAGCGATAGGATATGAGCAATTGACGCATAGCAATTGACGCAAAAAGTTTGTGTGTGGCGTCGCTTGCGTTAGTTTGGCACAAATAATTGACACAGCTTGTTACTCAAGATTGGGTCGTCTACCCGTAATATTATTTATGCACGTCATTAACATTTGATAATATCCTCGTCACTATATATATAATATTATATTCAATTCTTTATTATAATTGTTACAGATAGGTCAAGCAGCGTATTCAGCATCAAAGGCGGGTGTTGTAGGAATGACACTGCCCATAGCCAGAGACTTGGCAAAGCAAGGAATCAGAGTTGTCACAATAGCACCAGGTTAGAATATTTGTCTATATTGAATTAACATTCTTAACCTAGCCGTTATCAAAACGACGAACTGAAATAGAATATTGAGTTCTTGACTCCAACCCATAGTTCATTGCTGCTATTATTTAGATATTCTTTTTATGTGTGGTGTATGATAAAGTATATTTGTATTTGCACACTTGCCTACTGCAGAATATCGTTGCTCCTCTCCTCGTTGCTGAGTATATTTAGCAGACGAGGAGCATACTCCACCACGCTAGATCAATGCGGGTTGCTGTCGTTTAATGTAAAATATTGTTGCAGGGCTGTTCCGTACTCCGATGATGGATCAGTTGCCGCAGACGGCCATCAATGCCCTGGAAGCCTCCGTGCCGTTACCCTCGCGGCTCGGTCACCCTCGGGAGTACGCCATGCTCGTACAAACCATCATACAGAACCCCATGATCAACGGAGAGACTATTCGCATCGATGGCTCCCTTAGAATGCAGTAAATGCAGTGAATCTATGTTTTGATCACTTATACGTACTGATTTTTGTAATTGTTGCATTTTCTAAGCTAATAAATTAGCTTTTGTTATATTATCAGGTTCTGTTTCCTTTATTCATCCTACTATACTTCTCAAGGAATTCATTATTTATCATTCAGAACGGTACAGAAGCCGAGTTGCGTGTGTCGGAAAGGAATGATGAAGGTATAAATAAAGACACAATGGTTAAACGAAAATATTATTTATTTCTACAATAACGAGCTGCGGCTGGCCCACCGCGGCGCTTCCATGCGTCTTCCGTGCGTCTCACAATATTTGAACGTCAATTCATTGCCCACATCTCACACCGCCATAACATGTACTTAAGTGGCCATCTAACATTTAGATGTGTTTAGTTTTAAACTAAATGACACTTTGAAACAAAATTGAAAATACATTGACAACAACTATTTTTAAAATGTACAAAAAATATGATGTAATGAGAAGGTACCAATGTGGCTGCGTGAGTGCTGAAAGTGAGTTAGCTGCTCGCATTTAACTGATCTACGATGACGTCATCGGAATTCAATAAAGCACGATGTATTTAACGGTAACAATGCATCCAACATGGCGAATGCCAACAGTGAAACCACAATTAGATAAACATTCAGAACTATAAAGTATATCAACTGTGTGTGCTTAGAGTCGAGATTCGTCTACAGAGCAAGTTATGGTAACACTACTGTTTTTTTTAAAAATAGATCAATTAAATAAGAGTGTAACAAAAAGCCCTCACATGCAATTCATTATACAAGTTTACTTATCAAATATACTTTACAATAAGATATAGCGGTCAATGACTGAGATGCGAGGGATATGTTCCACTCTGGCGCGGCTCGCGACTTCACTCGGCTTGCAACATTAAAGCCATTCATAGTTATTTTATTATATTTATTAATATTATTTATCATTAATTCTTATTATTAACGAGCACTTAACACGTGCGCCTCAACCCTCAGTGCCTAACATGCAGCCGATAGGAGTTAAACGAATATCCCTTTACAAATCTTTCTTCCTATACAATATCGCATCCACATCAGGTCTGCTCGACATCGGCTTTAACAATAACCATTTTAAACTGAATGAAAACATTGATAACCTCGCCCTAGCTATATGTACAATTAATAAAATAGAACTAACACGGCTCGTATAATAAATGTAGGTGCAACATAACATAACCGCTTAGGTACTTAAAGA
>DWIW01000148.1:0-10749 GCA_018248535.1 Hovala pardalina | reverse complement strand
TATTGTGTCCTGACACACTCCACTAAATATCATAATAACCCACTGTGTGGTCCCACTGCTGGGCTCGGGTCTCCTCCCAGCATGAGAGGGATTTAGGCATTGGCGAACTTCACACACCTTCGAGAACTCTCTGTTCCTCACGATGTTTCCTTCACCGAAATGCAACGTGATAATTACTTTGTAATACACACATAATTTAGAAAAATCCGTGGTGCATGCCGGGGTAAGCTATAAATAAATAATGGTAAAAAATACTTACCTGTGGTGGTAAATTTGAGAGGTATAACTTCCTAACTGGTATTCCATCTTCTGTAAGACGGATGACACAACACAGTCTTTCTTCTTCATTGGACTGCATCTTAACTGAAATAAATATTTAAAATATGTATTAATAAATATAAGACTTATTTACATAGCCAAACGATAAAAGCATGCATAGAGGGATGCACCTATACTTTAGGACTTACTTTTAAAATGGTCAGATCTTTGTTGGTCGTGAACCTGGCTCTCCGGCTTGTAGTAGATGCAGTAGTAATAAATAGTCAACCTTACTTCAGTCAAATCATACTTGTCTACTTTTATATAGGTATATACAGTGTAAACTTATAATGTCACTCAATTTAATGACAAACTCTAAAAGCTGAAATGAATGAAAACAGTGCAGCTGTAAATGTTCTTTTGTCACTTTATTATCCTAGCCAGTAATTAACTTCACTGTCAGCATCACTTGGGATTGCTTGCACATGTAGACTGTTGTTGACCATGACTAACAAGTAGGAATCATGGATTGTTTGATATGCTATCGTATTCATATTAGTAGCTCATAAACTTTCAAACTGTAAACATGGCTAGTACAAGAAAATCACTGCTCCTTAAAGGTTACTCTGGATGTAGTATTTCTTTGTGAGCGGGTTTTATAAGTAATATGAGTCAATTGCTGAACATAGGCCGCTTATTTAAATCATAAGAGTTACCTGTAGTTTGGGAAGCCTTGCGTGATTAAGTGTGGCCTTATTGCTGTCCAACTCAGTCTTGGTCGCTGACACCTGAAACACGACAACGACATAAACAATAGATTATACTGTGAAGGGGTTAGGCACTTGGGTATGCAGATGTCAGAGACAACATTGTTTAAAGAACAGTCCACCCATTAACATTTAACATCAACGTGTAAACATCTGTGATGCTTTCTTCAATCGAGTACAAAGTTTTCCCCCTTCGAAGGCACCGTAAAGGCCAGTAACATACTTCTTTTGCTCCTTCAACAATCATATCATCATATCATATTACCAAGGCCACTAGGGGTATTCACAATTGTTATTCCATTTTTATCTACTTACTGGCTGATGCTACTTGGAAGGACCTGGCAACCTCTTTCAGTTTTAATTATTCGCCATCTCTATGCCATTAATGACTCACTACTTTTTAGTTAAGCAACCAATTTTCATAGAGTAGTTTCTTTTTATTGATAAAAGATCAACCAACCAACTAGCATTCAGAAACACCTATATGCCGCCATGACATATGTGAGAGGGAAGCCGAACAGGACCACAAAGGGGAATCAGGAGTGTTTTTTTATTTATTTTAGTTTACTTTAATTAACACAATTACTACCAGTCACATTAATTAAAGAATACACAATAGTAATATACAAGTATTTTAGGATTCACGCTCGCAAAACTCCAGACATGCCTACAATATTTCCTTCCATTCATCCGCAAACAAATCGCACTCAGGGTTTGTGTCCAAGAGAGTGTTGAATGTGGTTGTCCAGTTAGAGTATGGGGTTAATAGTGGTATCAGTAAGTTACAGGGAGTAGTAGAGACCAAGTTAAGTAGTTAACTGGCCAGCGCTCAAATAATTAATGGGATTGATTGGTCACAGCTTCCTCCAAACATATTTGATGTCATAATTATTCTGTATCGGACACACTAAACCTCTGTATACGACTGGATGATCCCTTTCTTGGCTAACACAGATTTGAGAGTTAAGTCGCAAGATGTTCTACAATTTGCTTAATGCGTAATCTCTTAATAAGCCCATCCATCCATCAGCCTTTACTGGTCCACTACGTGACTTAGGCCTCCCCTAAACGCCGCCATGTCCTGTGCCCTCTGAATAGTACGGTTGAAATCTTTGGTCACAGAAAAACTGACAAGTAATATTTACTCAAAAATTGAAAACCACAATAAATCGTCTAAACTATATAAAATCATAAACTTTGTTTGCGCCAAAGGAAACTAATAATTTGACATTTCATAGAGATAACAAAGATCCACAGAGAAAATTACATCCACAGACTACCCTATGACAAAGCAATGTGTCACTTGCATCGCAAGACCGCGACAAAAGACGACAGTCTGAAGAAATGTACCTACATACAATAAAATGGTAATTTTGGTAATTTTTGAAACTTGTCAACTTTCACCGGTTAACCGGTAAACATATTTTTAGTGACTATTTAAACTTAAATTTATGCAATAAATATATTGGGTTTTGTAATTTAAAATTTTCGGTAGCAGCAGTAGTAGGTAGTTATTTTACATCCGGTCCAGTGGACCTAAACATAATTTGCAAAAAGTGGATTTATATCACACCTCTGGCCATCCCCTCGGGATAGGACACAGGAATATATCGTACATATAATTAAGCAATAATTAAGTAAGTGAAAAAAGAATAGACGCAGGGATTCTGACATGGCTTGTTATTTTGGTATCACGTTACGAGAAATAATTTTTTTACTTTAAAACTTCAGGCCATTCACTAATAAAATATTAGAACCTACCCTTTACATCCATAGGGTTATTATATTATATGTATACGTGCTTAGTGCAAATTAAGTAAAGTAAATGAAATGTAAAAATATCTACGTATGTTTTATTGGCTATGGTAGTATAACTTTGATGAACCTCGTGGTGTTAACCAGAACACTTCGATCTTGTCGCCGCCTGGCCGGCGGACGCGGCCATTGTCAATTTTTATCCAATCTATGGTTGCTCTATGGTCTATGCTATTTTGTCACTTGAGCCGGCTTCAATCACATGCAGTCATTACGGAGTTCCCGCTTAAATAGTGTCAAGCAGGAGGTTATTACAGCATTTTGTATTATTATTTGTCTTAAAATGCGAGTTAATATTGTAAATTGTAAAATTAATTGTTCTGTGAATGTGTCTATTGAAGAGCAAAAGTTATACAAGTTTTAGTGATTGTCGTTCATGTGGTGATGAAAAACTCCAATAAATCATAAAACTAAGACCAGCAACAGAAACTAAGAGAGTGTTTACAAATAGAGGTTCGTACTATCGTTAATAGTGCTATTATATGATATTTTGATAGTATATGTTAGTTGAAAAACAAACTTTGATCCACATACCAAAAACGGCCACAAATGATTATGATATGCACCCTATACAATATATATTATTATTATATATGATTCCAGATACACCAGAACGACAAAATGCTATAGCTCTGTTGTGGGAAGTGTATGGCTGACAGAGAGAACCGCAGTCCAACCGTAGAGAGGGCCAGCCCGATGCTAAGCCTCCCCCTGCAGAAGCTGCACAGTACTGAAACAGTAAGTAGACCTTTGTTGAGAGAGCTGTGGTTACATTCTCCATGACTGTGTCAGTCTCATAGAAAGTTGCTGCTGTTGTCTGCATCGTAAAAAAAGTGATGAATATTTATTTTTATTATTTAACAATAAATAAATATATAAATCACGTCTGTATTTCCTAAAAGGTATTAGTCAGGTTATGTTAGGTCATGTATGCAAGTAATTATGTTAGGTCACTGGCTCCAATCCCTCCGCAGGGACTGCCTGAGCCCAGGTCTGTACTTCTCTTAGGACAATCACAATCCCAGTGTTTGGCAATAGCAGGTTATTGTTCTTGCCACCATCCATCCAACAGCCTTTCAAAGTTCACTGCTAGACATAGGCCTCCCCTAGACTATGCCACTCCTCATGGTCTTGATCCAGGGGTAAGCTGGAAGCCAATGCTTTAATTTGGAATCCACGTGCAGCAAATTCCCTTCTCATTGAAAAAGGCCCTGGCGCGCCCCAACTTGTCTTTGCGATGTCTGCCTCAAGCGCTCCGCTCCGTTGAGTGCCCTAACCAAAGCCTTAAGTGGTCTCAATCTATTTGCTTGCTCTTCAAATTCAAACTTCCAAACTGGCTATACGTTACTTGCAATATTGCTGCCAGTGGTAAATAATTAAACTTCTCTAGTAATATTTCACTTAAGTACAATTAAATGTATTTGATTGCTACTTAACTTTTCTCACAAGCCAGCTACCCAGCTGAACATTCTCAAGTTGTAAATTGTTTTACGACAATATTCCTACACAATGAGAAGCCAATAGTTAATGCTGGCACAAGGCTGGCTTCATGATATGTCATAAGCATTTAAATTATTATATAAATCTGCAATAAATGTAACAAAATTTATTTGTTGCAGAACACATTGTTCGAAGCCGAGGGAACATCCATGGAAGGTAAATGCTTATTATTTAAATTTATTATCAAAATTATTTTGTATTTACGCGCTACATGCACCATATATACCCTCTAAAACCCAGCAACGGCTGTAGCATTGACTGCGTTACTACTGTAGCTAATTATTACCCTAATTAATGTATTGTGAAAAATCTTTTGAGTAAACTAAGATCTTTAACTTGTAACCTTAATTTGAAATAGGTTAACGTCCTATTTGAAGTCAATCAATAAAACTTCTCTTAAATTACGATTGGGCAAACTGGCATGAAATGATTAGTTGAAGAAGTGAAAGAAGTATATTTGAACTGTGGAAATTAACAGGGGTCAACATTAACTCTGGTATCTGCCTACGCCAATGGGAGACAGACGTATACAACATAAATAACTCGTGTAAATAATTCTACATATTCAAAACTAAATAATATATACTAATCAAATAAAATCTAAACATGTATATAAACTATGATAAATATAAATGAAATTAAAACAAATGGAAAAAATGAGGCTACCGTGGTGTTCAACCCAAGATGCATTTCTTCACAGATGCTGATCCACTGAGTGAGGAAATTGCCAGATTGACTGCAACCCACAGTAGAGAGTAGTCCAACACGCTGATGCCAATAAATGATCTGAGCTCCTGTTTTGTTTTCAGGCGTTGCCAAGGTCAGCTTGCCGGCTAAGGTGGATGGCCTATTCAATGAAATGGAAGTCGCGGCAGTCGAGACACCGGTGGGTATTGATGGTGGTAATATTCGCTAAAGCCACCCATTCGACGGGCCAAAGACAAACACAAGTGCTTTAAGTAACTTAACAACACAAATTGTCCCACCAGGGATGTACTGAGCCACAGAAGTACAGATTGCCAGACTTCACACACCTTTAAGAACTTGTTGGACAAGTTTCAGATGTGCAGGTTCCTCACGATATTTTCCTTATAATATATATCTTGTTATAAAGACTATGTAAAACTTATTTTTTCAGATGACGCCTAAGACACCACCCCCACCACTAAAATCAATATTGAAAAAGAGACAGGAAAATAAGGTAAATATTAGTTTTAGTTATTTGTAATAGGTTGGCAATCTATCACCAGTTATATTATAGTCCATAAAGTGGTGAGCACATACACCGGGCACAAATGTAGTCCAAGCTGCTACTGGGATTGAGCTCAGCCTGCGTTTAAAATGTTTTTTTTTATTTTTCGAGTAGGCAGCTGTTGGCCCGAAGTCCAGATCACCGATGATGGAATCCAGAGGCCTAGGGGATCAACCGGAGGTGCCAATCAAAAAAGTCAGGTAAGAATTTCTCATATTTAGCCATGGGGTTGCTTGGCGAGCCAAGTTCACGCTAACACAACAGGCGTCGCTGCGATCCCTCCTCTACAGCGACTGCCTGTGGTGTAAATATTACATAAAATATCATTAACTGCCATCTAAAAGAGTCACGGACGTGCCCCATGTTCGATTTCTATCAGCAAACCAAATTTTCGGAAGAATAAAATGAAAACTTAGACTTATCTTGCGAAGGCTATACTAAAATTCGTATATCGTTAGTGATACAGTGTTTGTCTACAGCTCTATTCCAAATTCTGCCGTGTGATAATTGTATAGACTATCACAGACGCCTACTAACAGTCCCCTTGTCGTTCGGCGCTTGTGGCGGAGAATAAACGTTTAGTTTAGTAGTAGTTCCGTGAAACCACAGCGCTGGTTTTCAGTGGATCCCGAAGGAGCTGTAGTGTGGACAGTTCCTCATATGTTTTATATCTTACGTTATTTCACAAACCACAGGTTTACGTTTAACTCACCGGTCTGGTCGCCGCCGAAGCAGGAACAGTCGCGAGTCAAAGCGGGCCGAGTACAGTGGCGGCCCCGGTTGCTCTGCCGCCGCAGGACGCACGTCATCAACCCCTACTAAGTACGTAATGCTTTAGTAACATTAGTGCTGTTCTCAGCAGCTCTGGAGCCGTGGCCGTGGCGGAGGTGCGACCTACAGGAAGCGCGATGCTGTAGTATCTATATATAATATATTTCCTTGCAACTGCTGGACATAGGCCTCCCCTAAACGCCGCCACTCTCTGCCTATCGAAATGGGAGAGCACAGCATTCGATATAGCTATGGACGGACCAATAGTTTGCGAGTCTTGAGCCCTCTTGAGTCCAGCGGTTTCCCGCTGTCTTCAAGTCGTTGGTACCGTCGTTCCACCCGCATTTGTTTAATACTCCATTATTATTTTCTTTACAGGAGTTGGTTTGCCTTATTTTTCGCCCGGCCTTCGTATTAAGACTGAAGAGTTTGGACTCTGATACTATAAATATATATAAAATATAAACCTTGACGATTCACTGGAGGAGCTTGTGGATCACAATGTGATTAGGGGTCATCCATAAATTACGTCACATCCCCCGTCTTTGTCACATCTAGCCCCTCCCTAGTGTGACGTCACATATTTTACAATTTTATATTTAAAAATTATCGAATGAAAACAGCGGTTCCCAATTCAGTTTTATTTCCAAAATTCAAGTGAACATTTTTGAGACTTTCTGTATTTAATGGTACGTAAAATTTGTCCGTAAACGTGAACGCCGACATTCTCGCACCATTGAGCGTTAAAATATTTTCATATTATTTCGGGTAAAGATTCACTTTTTTTTCCATTTTTAATTTGTTTCGTTAGTAAAAGATTCTATTTTGGATCATCTGCGGAATCTGGCACTGCTTATCAAACGGCGCCTAGGCGGTCGGCGCGTAACACTAAACAATGTTTTCGTAAAGTAATAGTTTAAAGTTCGTGTTTTAACACTTAAATTGTCCATCCCTCCCCTTTAACGTGTGGCCTCATATATGGATGGCCCTTTAGTATGATGACTTCACCCTCCCCCTCCCCCTAGCACAGTGGCTTAGAGAAGGTGGCGTGATAACTTGGATAGCCCTTTTGGGGGCGGATAGGGTTTGTAGGTGATGATTATTCGGGGTTTGTAAGTGATTAATTTTATTATTGATTCAATCATTTTATTAATTTAGTTACTGATTCTAGTGATCGTTTAGTGAAACAGTGATAAGCATAGCAGGGTTCATATTGTTGAAAGTACAAATGAGAGTTAAGTTAAGAAACAATTTAGAAGGTAAACACATTTGATGTAATTTCGATGTATAAAGATTGCCATATAGGAGAGATTTGAAGACTTATTTAGAAAGTTATTAATTTTTTAAATTATGTAAATACAGAATTTAATTTTGTCAATAAATTTTATAAAATAAAACCTGTCTGTTATTATAATAAATAACCCGTAAATAGAAAAGAGAGCAGCTTTAATTAGTTTTAAGTGTAGCTTGCCTAATCACCTCAAGATCTCTATATATATATATATATATAAAAGAGCGTCCGAATGGGCCTCATAGCGGTCCTGGCTGTCGCCATCCATTGTGGGAGTTGTGATAGTTGGAATTAAAATATAAGCGCACTTGTAACGTCCTGTTATTTGATTTATTCACAATTGTCACATAGAACACAAGACTAAGACCGAGAGCTCAACTGATTAGAATCACATTCTTTCAATTGACGCACTATGTTGTGTAATTATTACTAGGATACTATAAGTTAAACCTTGTAGTGACGCGCCACTGGCCAAGGAAGATGTACCCTACGGGCGTTGGGTGTGTAAGGCCTGCAGAGCTACCAGCGATGAAGATTCTTCGCATGGCGCAGACATGAGGACCCAGTATGTTACTGCATATGTTTTGGTTACTTTTAATACTAATAATTCGGTTGGTGGAAAATAACTGGTTTTGGCTAAAGTGCGTTCAGTCAAATAGTTTTACATCGCCTTCGGGGTGTCAGCCAGGCACATATAGCACTAGACTGGGCACAGGACGCATAGCCTACCTGTATGTTGTATTCTTCTTATGTTATAATTCTCTTCGAGAAGTGATGCACTAATAGACAAAATATTTATTTTTGGTCTTGCAATAAAATAATTCTTATTTGAGCAGAGGAACTATTTAAAACCAGCTCAGCTAAGATCTGTGTTAGTAACACGAAAACTACCAGGACAGGTAATTACGGGAAAAATCATAGTAAAATAAGTATTAAGGACCCAATTAATTTCCCTAGTTTTAAAAAGCAACTAAAAACACATTTTCCATCCATCAATCAGCCTTTAAAAGTCTACTGTTGGACACAAGTTTCTCCTAGAGTGCGTCCCTCGGTCCTGCGAACGACGTGGCTATTGCCACTTCAGTTTGCTAATTCTGCGAGCTATGACTGTAACTTTTGTTCTACTACGGTACGGTAAACAAATATTATTTGTGAAGCCTTCGTGATGAATTGTTTATTTATCTCTTATTCTTTTAAGAAAAATAAAAGTCTTGCACCATGAAAAACAATACAAAAAACATAATTCCTGCATTTCCCCGAAGAGGTAGGCAGAAACTTGTAACCCACCTTTCACTATAGTGTTGAGCCTATTGCGATAAACCAGGAAATAGAATAGAGCCCTGGAACTTTAGGATTGTGTCAGTAGTAGTATATGCCTTAGCTAGTATGCTCAATAGTGAGTTATAGTAAACGTTTTTAAATTTGAACAGAAAACGTGGAAAATCATCCATCGTAGTATCTTTTTCCTTATTGTTTTATGTAATAGAGATCCGCTGCCGCCAATGACAACTGAACCAGGAGTGTTAGTTAAGTTAGTGTAGTTAGGTTTAGTAAGAATATTATTTGGTCAGTATTCGTTAGTGTGAGGACTGTTGGTTGGCGTTAGCAATAGTCAGCATAGGGCCCGTTCGTGCAGCTTACATTCAGAACACAAAATTAATCACGCAGCGGCAGAATTTGGAATAGGTGGAATAGGAACATACTCTCGGTTAAGACCTTTACTTTATTTTCCCACTCGTATCTACCAACGACTTGAACCAGTCCCAGTCGTGGTGTGGTAAAGATGGATGACGAGATGGAAACGAGCGCTGCAACTAGAGTATGGGTCAAACGACAAGGTCGAGTTGGTGGTGGTTGGTGGTCAATGGCCAGAGCGAGATACGCTACAAATGAAAGTCGCGTGTCTGATGTAGATGTGACAGTAAATCGTCCAGAGAAGGTGTAATGTGCCTCGCTACGTCAGCACTCTTGTGCAGTTCTTGTGCAGGCTATCCTCATGCTGCTGACATTCGCGACTTCTTGTGGACTTGGGTTGTGAGTTGAGATTTGTGTCGGCCAGTCCAACTTGTCTGCGTTTCAACAAAACACTCGAGTCCAGGTTCGGGTCTACTAACAAACGCCCTTACAGCTCGGCGACAAATGCGCTGCAGCTGTCCTCAACATCGAGCTGATGCCGAGCGCGCGCGGCTGGTGCGCGCCCAAGCCGGAGCCCCGTACCCCCAAGCCGGAGCCCCGCGCGCCCGAGCCGGAGCCCCGCAGGCGCGGCAGGCGCGAGCTGATTCAAGAGGTAGAGTAAACAAACTCCATTGTTATGATCCGTTAAATTTAAATTTAAAATTTAATTAGGCATAATTTGATCTAAACGCGCATTTCCCAGAGTAAGACTTTTTATATAGGAGTTATAAATAAAGCTTTCTCCTATAATTCTTAAGTTTGAAGTTAAAGTATTGATTAAGTGTTATTTAAGCAAGTTGATTTTAAATATGTCTATCTAAAAGTTACTCGTAATTATAACAATAATTTTTAATTTACGTTCACAAAATATTAATAATTTTTGCAGCACTATAGTTACAACATTTATGTAATATATATTTCCCTTACTGAAGTACCCTACGCCCTACAAAGAGTAAATTGTTGTCTAGGATTGTAGCCCGATAAATTTCAATTTAGAATTTCACTGATACCTTTTGATTTATTGCAAATAATTCTATATACACACGCATTTCTCGCAGTAAGAGTTTTTATTAAGTAAGTTGATTTTAAATGTGTCTGTAGCTGTGTAATAATATCTGTTAAAATAACTTAAAACAATATTTTTTGTTCGCGTCTACATAATATTAATAATTTGTGTACGTTGTATATATATGTGTCGTGATGTCGAAATAAACGAATAAAATATTAAACCATCTTTTATTTCTAAATTTCGTTGTAAAAATGAACAAGACGTGCGAATCCATTTTCCCTGTGAGAATAGGGAACAAAATAAAAAAATATATATTACTCGATATTTTAACTGCTTGGGGCTGACATCTAAAAGTTCTCGAAGATCTACCAATCTGCACTTGGCCAACGTGGTGGACTACGGCTCAGAATGA
>DWIW01000147.1:0-10759 GCA_018248535.1 Hovala pardalina | reverse complement strand
TTTATTTGTTACGAATATAACTCGTCATTACACCGATATAGGACCTGAGCCAAACTATTGAGTAGGTTATTAATCAACTCTGCCTGCTCTGATTTGAAAATCAGGCGTGAATATGTAACGATTTGTATCTCTAAATCAGGTTATCAAGATTTAACAGTAAACGATGACGTCAGGAATTATTAGCTAACAATGGATTAACCATCAAAATAGCTCGGGGTAAAGATAAATCGATTTTTTTTCGGATAATTAGCTGCACTGCGGAGAGTTGAGAGTAAAGTTGTAATATTAGTAAAAGTATGTATTATTGGCGGTGACGCATTAGAACAAAAAATATTGAAAGTGCAAACCCAAATTATAATAATAATTATAATTATAACGAGTTCTAACATAGAAATATTTTTAGACAAGCTTTTCTTCTAAGAAATATAATTATACCACAACGACAAAGAAGCAAAAATTGGAGTATGGGTGGGATTAAAGTTACACATACAGATCATATCCGTTTACAAACCTCTTAGGAAAACGCCAAAAATTTCGCCCCAAGGAGAAAACTTTCGAAGCGAAAATTATAAAAATAAACTTGCTCACAGGCCGAAGCCATTAAAAGTTTTACGAAATTTATTAACGATCCCACCACTTGCACTACATGTCTGTTTTGACAAATTGCTTTTTCGACCTTAACTGAGCTTTTATAAGAATCTATTTCGTTTGCCCGCCTACATGAAATTTCTTGGAAATTTCGTATGTTACCTACCTGATCTAAATTCAACCATATTATTCAGTCTTAAAGTCGCTTTTGGATCTGCTTAATAAACGCGTGTTCCTGTAATATCTGATTCGTATGAAAGGCATCGTTTGCCAGCACTCAAAACTTTGAAATTAGGTATCGCGTTTTGGTAACCTTTCGATTACTTGAGTTGAGTTAAAAATTAATTGCCCGCAATAATTTTAATAGTGAAATTTTAACAGAACATTCTGGAACTTCCAAAGTATCATTAGAAAGTTTTCTTGGGCGAGTTCTCTCCTGTAATTAACTGGCTACCTGTACTTTCAAAGCAATTTCGTTTGCAACGTTAAAGGAGTTCTGTTTTTTAACTCTTTTTGAAATTCACAGTTCAACTTTTGATGCCAATTACATTTAAAGTAGTTAATCCTTTTATATTTCGTTTTATTTTTATTAAAACTTGTCTAAGTGGTAGAGTTACGCCAAATACTTTGGGTGCAGTATGATATAGTTTGGGCTCGACCGAATTTGTACCACGCTTTGACAGAAGGCCAGATAGAAAGCTGTAGGTAAGGTGCGTTGCGTTTGATGAGCAAGAAACCGGTATCCCTACTATTGTGGTATTAATAATTAGTTTGGACACATAAAAGTAAGCCATTCGTTTGATACCGAACAATAGATTTTTGAAAATATTGCTTATGACTACCTCGTTGGTCTCGTGGTTTCAAGATCAAGCAAGCGAGAGTTGCAACTTTAAGTCTGCATTTGTGCTTGGTGTATAATGACATGATACCTATACATATAAATAGGAGAAAACTTCATATCTCTGCCTGTACCTTCGGGAGATACAAGCTAGAATAAAGTCATGTCATTTTTGTTAACAATATAATTTTCCATCAAAATTAGCCTAACATTACATTTAAACCTTTGCCAAGAGCTGACAATAGCTCCACTGTTAATGTATCCGAGTGGGTCCGTATTAGCCTAACAGAAGAATGTGGACAAAAAGCTAGCATAACCTATTCTCCGAATCACATAACGTCTAAAGTCATCCCTATATTACAAGCTACGCCATACATATTCTGTGTGTCTTCGCTGATTCTGATCTCTGCGGATACAAAACTAATACTTATTACTAAAAATATTTTACTAAAAATACCTTGTAATCTACTGCAGAATAGAAAAAAATCCTCAAATAAGTAGAATGCATAAAGGATATCAGAATCAATCCATAAATATCGTATCGTATCGTGTAAGTATTTAAGAATATAATTTAAGAATCGTTCATATTAATCTTGCTTTTCAGATCAAGATTTTATTAAAATCCAATATGAATTTCATACAATAATCACCTTCTTTCGATATTTTAAAGAAAACGCGTATATTGTAGGATATAAAGTACTGTTAAAATTAATCTGTCGCTCCGCTGAAGCGATAAAGAACCAAAGCAAACCAATAAACAGACTTTATGTATTAGTAGGGAAGGCCTGCTTTTGACCTTAAATTTCGCTGCTAGCTAACGCCCAGTAGTGGGTGCCGGGTTTATCCACGCATTGTCCGGGTGCACTTTTAAAAATTGCATCCCGGTTGCAACTGCACAATGGCGTTCACTAAATCCGGTTGTCGGCTCCCGGGCCATGCCTAACCTCGGTCCGCGTCTCGTTTTCAGTTCATTTTTCACAGAAAAAAATATTATTTCAAAGGTTCTAGAATATTCTTTATGTGTACTGTTTAAATGAATGAATTTTTTTCATCCAAAGTTTTTCATTGGCCCACTAAGCTCGTATGTTCGGAGAAATCTGAGGGGTTAGTTAAGCTACCACGCTGGTCTAGCACAGATTGACACACGTCAAATGTCTTTGAGAACGTTATTGTAAGCCCTGACGCATGCGGGCATTCTAACGATTATTTTTGTTACAGTAGATAACTAGGTTACTTGTCCCTCTATCTTGTCTCAACTCATCTCTGCCTGTCGTAAAATATGGCTAAAAGTGGAGTTGCGGATGGTAAGAGTCGAAGTTCGAACCGCCCAACCACCGACCCTGGAATAGAAATAGGAAGAGACTATTGTCTCTCCCGAGCGTCGCGCAGGAGGGCACCAGGAGTGCGTTCTATTTTAGATCACGGAGCCCTCCTATGAGCGGTGAGGTGAGTTTTCTTCTGAATAATTTAAAAAACATTTCATCCAACACACATCGCTTGGAAATGTCAGCGGTGCATGATCTTGACATTTTAACTCGGAACTTTTCAAGTGAGATGTTGAATGGACGCCCCCATTGTTGGTGTCGTTCCCCACTTCAAGTCTTGTCTTTTTGGAAACAAGCATTAACCGTCACACATCTTCTGTCGCCTAGTATATTTGAGACAAGCACTGTATCCGACCGTACATGGTACTGGGAGTGTAAGTTCCTTTAAAATAAGATGTTAATTAGAGTTGGTAGTATTCATTAAAATGATGACTATGGAAGTCAATCAAAATTATAAAGGTTCAATAATATAAGTATAATACGTATGGAACGACTAACTGATAAAAGTTATGACTATTTAGAAATTCGATTATTCTATCTAAAATCAATCGTTCCACTCACACACTTTTTAAACGTTTTACAATTTACTGACAAAGTCACACGAGATACCTTACTTGTATTTAATACTAAGATCTATGCTGCTATGATACTTAACGGAACGAATAGAATAAAAAAATTACAATTATTATTAATTCACTTCAGCGGCTGCTGTCGAGGTTAGGGATGTGCCCAGAAACAAACTTGTCGATAAACGTGCCGATGTAACACGAGTAACTACCATAATTAAGAGTTAAATTCACCGCGTCGAAGGAAACTCACGTGAAATTAATTAAAGGGGAAATTAAACCCAGAAGACGTAATTAGACCGTTGTTTTTAATGAACATTTTCCATGAAACAGTTTGCAGAGTGTTCGCGTTAACAACGCATATAAAACAAGGGAGTCTCCATATATTTTCGTATCAATACTATAAACAATATAACAAAGTATTACAGAACAAGGTAACATGGGCACTGATTATTTAACTTTATTTTATCTGAACAAAGTTGCTTTAATCTAGCGTATAGTAGGGGAAAGCTTGCAGGAAATCTGTCAGAAATCGTAAAGCATTTGGATGCACTTCCAATATATGTTTGAACCTTAAATAGATACTTTTTGCTATATTTTTATTTATTCTCAAGCTTTAGTATAAACAGAAAACATTAGAAGGGAAACATTGTTTAATATTTTTAAATAAGTGATTTATAGTTAAGTTAGCAATTTGGTATTGGTTACGTTTTTTAGGCAAAAGTAATTTATAAAGTATTACACATGCAAGAATAATAACTCACAAAGTAATTTGACTTGTCCGTATAAAGTAAAAGGAAGGATAGGCTATAACTAATACTAATAACATACTAAATAACATAACATGACATAATGATGGTCGTCCGATTTACGACAAACAAATAGCGGCCTCCCTCGACTAGATAGGAACATAATAAAGCGGCCACTCCAAGTTAATTAAGAGGCACGTGTCGCTTGATGGAATGACATGAATTAAAATATGGAGCCACGGCCTAGCAGCTTATATGTACGTTACCCTTGCCTGTATTACTTTTACCTTATTGACTGCCTCGTTGAAAAGCTTCATCGTGAGAGGGATTTTATCCCTATGCATGCTGGCTAAGTCCGTATTGGCGGTTGGTAGGCTTACCACAATGTGACCTTGGAGGACCTAACCAAAAATGAAAATCTCTGTCTACCCTTTTGGGGATATATGAACATACATACATTACATTGATTTATGTGTGACATAAAATTTGTGACACGGACATATTTGACATGTATACAAATTTTGACATTATCCTTTGATTTTTGGTAATTTGACATAGAAATCTATTCTATTGAATTTGATTTTAATAACACTTTTTTGTTTCTTGACTTGATAATATACTGATATACTACTAACGCATTGGCTTGCTGTAATGTAAGTTATAAGGTTTCATATATTAATATACCTTACATTTGTTTTTTTTTTTTATTTATTAACACAACCGAAATTTTATGTTGCATTATTTTTAGGCGCTACGCTTTTATAACTATGTCAAGGAGAACAATATTAGATGTTTTTCTATACATAAACTCACGCCTGTCATCTACCATTGGGGTAGATGCAACACGCTACGGTTCATGCATACTAGGTATTACTTAATTAAGACTACCTTCGTAGTATTAATGAACCCCCAGTTAATTGATAATAATTAACCCCAATATTAAGCGTAATTCTCCAGGAATTCCATTGGAGTTAATACTAAGTATCTAGTTCAAAGTCTGTGCACTAGTATGCAGGTATCATATTTAGGGGTTGTAGCGTTTAAAATCATGATTGTAACAAAATAATACGAAAATTATTAAATAGCCCTGTATTTGCAAAAATTTTATACATACATTCTCATACATTTTTTTTTAATTTAAAATATTAATGTTTGCAGAATTATTACATTTCCAGCTTTTAATGTTCATTCTACAGAGCAACACAAAACTATTCGAGAAACGAACTTTCTATTCTAGAAAGAGGGGGAATATTTACATTCTTGGTATGGTCTTTTTAGTACAAAAATTAATTATGAGGGAGCTTTTTTCATTAAATTACTATGCTTTTTATTCTCAAACTATCTGATATATATGTAACTCACTAGGTTTAATTTAAAATGTTTCCTCAATAGCGTATCTCTCCGGCCGGCGTCTTATTCGCAAACCGCAAGATCTGCTTTAATCCAATTTACTTCAGTGCCTGGAGTCAAAATATACTCGTAAGAGATGACCGGTGTATTCAAGACGGTCTCTTTTAATATGTTCACGTTTGGAAACACGAAATAGCTTAACTTTCCTGCGACGGAAAGCTATTTCCTACATTATGTCATACTACGAGTGTATATCATTATGTGTCTTTTAATGTAAATATAAGTTAGTAAATATGATAATAAGTATATGAAAAGGTCGTAAAATTGCGACTGGATTAAATTAAAAAACAAGCAAGTCATTTCGCTGTGACACTTCACGCCTGTATTTCTCCAAAGGAAGTAGGCAGGGTTTCAAAACCTGACTGCGGGCATTTCAAATTAGAAAACCCATTACTTATTGCTTGATCCAGATATCGAACGAAACCAGGGAGGCAGTATTATGGTTAAATCATAACAGAAGCATATTGAGAACGACATTTACTTCCATTTATCAATCACATAGCTCATCCCTCACGATCATAAATCTCCATTTTCAAATCCCATCCTCACGCTAGGACCGCTTGTTACGTACCGCACGGCTTTCTAACTAAACGTCAATCACCAACCTCGGAATTGGTGGAATAGGCTCCGATTGGCCACTGTGATATGATAATGCATATTTGACCACTGGGATTTCTCGGGCACGAATGGTGATAGGATCACCATCTTAGTATGGGACCTAAACTAACTGGTGAAAAGTGGATTTATTACACACCTCTGCCTCTCCCTTCAGGTTAACACAGGCGTGAGTTTTTTAATTTTTTAATTTAACAGGTTGTAGTAAACACAACCAAGGGCGGAGTTGAGTTGCAAGATAAACAATAACATGATAGCAGTGGTCTGCAACGGGTCGCTATCACAGGAACACCCTGTGATTGACCATTTCGGTCCTGATATAATAAGAAAAGAGGTTCCGATTCGAGCTCGCTTAAAGAACCTCTAATAGGCAAGGTCTATTCATCAACAAAACGCAATGACCGTGTAACGCGGGTGGAACTGAGTCGGTCCTTTTATTGTTAAAATAAAAAAAATCCATAAAAAACTCATCAGTCCCTTTGAAAACGCCAGCCATTCTTCTTTTTTCATGTGCTGAGTTTTAATTGTTATTGAATGGAAGGCGAGCCTTAATGACGCCAGGGAAATCTGTTTGGGAGTCTACATTTCAAATGGAACTTCATTTACCATACATTTTTTCAAACACACATACGAATTATCATCCTTACATCTCCCGAAGGTGTAGGCACATTACTACTTTTTACCAGGTTAGTGTTTCGATTTGAAGGTTCGGTGACGCGGTAAAGGCCCGTAGGGCCAACAGCAACTGTCCACTCGAAAAAAAACTACTCTTATTATAAGACGATCATTTTAGTCCAAGGGAGGATGTGTTCACATCTGTGACCAGCTTTGGCCAGGACTAAAACTAACTCTCACTCAGCTTACCAACTACTTTATACCTAAACGTTTGAGGAGAAAGAGGTTGTATTTACCACGAAATATTTATGTTTTCAAATATTTATAATAAATGATGTGCTCTTTATGACAAATTCTGTGCAAGTTATGTTTGCAATAACAACCACTCTCTCGGCACCACATTTTACAAACCGTTTCCAACATAATGTGTATTGTTTTAATCTCTAGTTCTGAATAATGTATATTAATTTGAAAGGGCTTTGATTTAAATTGTAAATTGAGTACGAATAGCCAGACAGTCTACGAAACACATCTATGTCAGCTAACATCTAAGCATAAATTAATTGTTCGAATAGTTTTTAATTATTTGCTATACGAATAACTTCAAAGAATATAATTGTTGAAGTGCTCGTGGTCGTTTGGCGAGTTATATTTGTGATAAATCAATGCTATTAAGCAAATTTTGAGCGCTTTTGAGGCTCGAGGAAGACCTTAAGCCAACTGTTTGGTTTATACTATAAGCTAAAACTTATAGATTAAGCGATAATTGTGAATGGGCTCTTAAAATAGTCCCTGGTGACTGTGAAAGACGCACAGTCATTAGGGATTATTTTTCCTGTGGGCTATTTTTTTTATATAATTATTCGATTTCTATCTGTGAGCTATTGTTATCAGAATTAAATTATATCGATTTAAAATTGTATCCTGATATGCGTTTAATTTATACTTTTAGGCCTGTAGCGTGCTTATTAACAACAAACAATTATCAATACATCTGAAGGTTATAATACGTTTTCTCTCTCAGATCTTCTTAAATCTAACGACACCGGAGACCCAACTGATACGTTTTTAGAGAAGAAATGAGTAAATAAATCCTTCCGTTTGGTGTTAAGTATTGTAAACAAGTAAAGTTGGAGCCGATGGCAATGACGTCATTAATAACCCTAATCTAGATAGAGATGGGCGATGGGAGATTAATAGCCGAATTAACGGAGATGAATGATGCCCCGCGGCTGCTAGCTTGGAGATACCGATCTACACAACACTAGCTGCTTCTTGGAGGAAATCATTTGACATTATGAAGAAGTACTGTTCTACAAGTGATTTATAGGAATATAATTTGAGGAAGAAATCTAGTGAATAATTAAAACTGGAAACTTAAAACTTTTACTGACATATAATTTTAATGACATCTATTCTTAATTAGTAACATTGTTTTCAAAGATGAAGTAGAGAGCCTGATTTATATCGGTCTCAACGATTTGAAAAGATAATTGACTTGTCAGATGGCTCTTTAAGATTAATCTTTAATATTTTTTCCTGGAAGACTTGCAAGTGCGTCTGATAAACTTGAGGTCCTATATTCCATCCCTGGCTCAGGTAATAATTATTGGGGTTTTAACTTGAATATACTCTTATTACTTATATTGGACCTAAACATAACGTACTAACTGCTAAGTGCTTCTAATGAAGACCCCTTTCTACAAATAAAGCCTGCCTTTATACAAATTGAGACATGAGGTGTGTCTGATTCAGTAGGACTTTATAAATTTCTTCCGATCTGCTTAGGGTGTCCTTAAACCTATACAACAGCATTTCTTCCAATTCATATTTTAAGTCGCTCAGGATATTTATTTAATGAGCCCACATCAGTCGCATCCTATCTTTTTCTTTCGCGGAGACAAATCATAAATCATTTCCCAGAGCATTTGAATGGAGACATTTGCAAGCATTCTCACATAAAGACGCACGATTGCGTCACCCCATTACCGGATTACCCCGCTAGCTCGAGAATATGGTACTGAACACGATAAAATATAAACGCTCACATGTTACTCATTCACATGATTATCCGTTATAACAGCAAAAATCCATAACTAGAGCCTGCATGAGTGGGTACATAGGTGTGTAATACACCCATTTTAACCAGTTATATTTAGGTCCCATGTATTAGGTGGTAAGCGTATCGCCATACACTGGGCTTTGCTTCATTTTCACGTCTTTTTCACATATAAAAACAGTTATCTTTTAAGCCTCTGTTTGCTTTATTAATGAGAATTATGCATATTTCAGTGGCAAGTAATTGCAAAATAATATTGTTAAAATAATACACACTTTCCTATTTTATCGTATAGTAACTAGTCCTTCGCTCGAAATGAAACACTTCCTCACTAGCCCGAGTTATGATAAACGACCTATCTTCTTGATCTATATTAGACCATCACTAAGAAAATGTATTCAGCCTATCTGGCATCAGGCAAGGGTAAGGATTTTCTCCAAGCTACTAAGGGAGGATTTTCTTAAATTGCTCAGACGTGATAATATGAACGTGATTCGATGAATGTCATAGTGTGACTATGAGTTATTCATAGGATTTCGCCGGTGTTCAAATGCCTGTCAACGCTTGGTCACCTCTTCTGTCTGGGGTTTCATAGAAATTGAAAGCTACTTCCTACTGGGGTCAACAATGCGTGGTGAGTACAACGTTTATGCCTTTTTATTCAAAAAGAGGGTGTGTCTAGCAGGATTGGAGGCTGATGATTGACCAACGCAAACTTGGTTAAGTTGACCCATATCACTTTTTATACGATTGGTCCTCTACTGTTTTTATTTTATCTTCAAGTGGGTATTATGTTTGGACATTTTTCTCCCGAACACGCCGTCTACCCCGCTACTTAATCTACAGGTTACTGTGACAGAATCTTCGAAAGAAAATCTCCTCGAGAATTCCGTATAGGATTGCATCGCGTTGCCAAATCACTATCTGGCCCGATAGTGAACGATAAACTATAAAAACGATCTTAAACTTAATCAGCTGAATACATGACACAATGTGAACAAAGCACCAAGCTAAACAACACCAGCTCCAGGGTGGTTGTTGTATGGGGCAAATAAATAAATGAGTAGTGTTGGCCTTCAGCAGGCTTTAAAACATCCAGAGAATTAGCTTGGGTACCAAGCCTAAGCCCTTCATCAACCCGAATTGGACGAGCATGATGGAATATATAGTCCTCAGTTGTACCTAAATGTGCCCTGTAGTGGTAATGGTGCATTCAATGGGGCGTATAAAAACAAAAAAAGTTTTTAGAGAACTAAATTTTTAATGTTGGAGACCAAATCATACCCGAGAGAAGCCGTGAGTGACCATAGTTTACAAGTATTTTATTTTGACGTACTTGTTGAGACGAGGTCCTTACCCCCGAAACGAAATGATTAATGATCGAGATTTGGACGTTATAAATGAGATGTGTATTCAGTTCCACTCGCAAAGTCTCACGAATGACTAGTGACTACTTTCTTTCGCCATTTTGGGAATCGTACCAATGTTACTTGGTTATAACGAGAAAAAATATACGTTTATTCGGTTTAAATTATTTCGTCATATTTTTCAAAATAAAATTACATAACACCATCTGTTAATTTTATACGACCTTACTTGTGGGTTTGCAGACTTCATACGCCTTCGAGAATCACACCCACAGCATCTGTTGTCGTTCATAAACACGCACCAGATAATACTCGTATCTATTGATCTTACCGTAATTACCACTGACCACAAACCCCATTGGATTTGTCCCAACTATTAAATTAGTTGCGGCCAACCCGGTCTGTTTGGTTATAGCCCGCGGTCCGGACGGAGGTCAAACTAAATCCTAAATAGATTTAAACGGTTCAATTTCGATATTATTCATCCGATGTTACACCGTTTTCGTAGGTAATCCTGTCGGAATGCGATATTGTAGTGGTATAATTTTGGCCTCTTAATCGAAAGGTCGTGAGTTCGATCCCCGGCACGCACCACTGATTTTTCTAAATTATGTGCGTATTACAAAG
>DWIW01000146.1:0-10760 GCA_018248535.1 Hovala pardalina | reverse complement strand
AATAATTTGTTAGCTCTAGCGAGAATCTGAATTAACATCTTGTTTACATAAAACTTAGAAGTTTGAATTAGAGAATGTAAAAGTAAAGCTTAAAAAGCGCCGTTGGCATATAAACGTCAGGAAATATCATTTACACCGACAACGTCTATAGTCGGCCACCTAGCAATCAAACTGAATATATAAACGTCACGTTGCATTTATTATTACCGAGCCTTACATATGACATGTGTCAAAAGGAAATTTTCTTTTTCACTTTGCTTATTCTTCTACGTAAATAAAGCAACATTTTCTCGGCCATTATGCGGTGTGGCGTCTCATAGAACTTATTACACATGATACAAATGTGTACGTGTCCACGCATGGACGTAAGCTAACAACGGGCCGTAAAATTGCAAGGCTGTACAGTTTTTTAGGCTTGCATCTTTCGAGACGCGTCATTATGGAGACTAGACTCCCCGGTGAGGGCTTGAGGGGTGAGATAAGAGTACATCCATAACCAGCCCCGTCTCTTGTCTACCGCACAAAATATTTTTTACACAACACGTACGAGGCATTACGCTCGACTTCATTCACTTATTTATTCCACAGCGTTCAAAAGGCTTATTAGGGAAAAGTCTTAAGGCGATTTATTAAACATCGGTAGATTTGTCAGCCTATTTTATTCAAGCCGGTTTTTCGTACGTATTTGTATAGGCGCGTGACGTGATCTAAATATCATACGATCACAACTCCACATGCTTTACGTGTAAGTCAACTTTACATTTCTTTGAAAGCTTAATATTTCGTTTCTTATAACGAAATAGATTATACACTGATATTACAGATTGCATCATGAGCTAATCAGTTTAAATAAATATATAATAGATATGTAGAAATTTATATATACGAGTGAGTCTCTCTGAGGACTGTTATGCTTTTAAACTCGACATAGTCGAATAGACAAGTAAATGCAGAATATCCAATGTGACATTTATGCATCGGATCAGAGTTAAGTCCCGCTTGTTGTCGAAGACGTGATAGCGTATCAATCCGAGCGTGGTCATTACCGTAAATGTTAATGTCCACGACAATTACCGAACGCATCGAAGCTTCATCGAGAGCCGACCTCCCAAATTGAACATTCCCAATCTATAGTCTCTCGAACGATTTGTCCCTCTATAAACTCCTTCCGATCGACCGGCTTTAATTAAAATAGTTTCATGGGAAAAATGGTACAAGGGAGTCACCACATTTGTTCCAAAGTCCTGACCTTCGGTTTTTGGAGGTTCGAGAAAGCGGACCCGGTCCAATCAAGACTTAATGGCCGGTCTATAAATTTGAGACAGGCTCAAGGCGTACTTGTAATTACATGTATTTTTTTTTGCGTTTGTTAGGGAAAAATTGGGGCCGAAGTCTTGCTTTGCTTACAAGTACCTTGCCAGCTGCCACAAGGAGTTTGGTGTGAAATTGTATCTGATAGGTAAGCTGGGAAAAATAATTAATTACCAACTACTTCAGAATAAATAGTGAACAGATCCTTACGGGGCAAATAGTTGAGCTCAAGCAAATAATCAAGTTTTTGAATTTCTTTAAGCTACAGAATGAAAAATCAGAAATGTCAGGTCAGATTAATCCGATAAGAATATTCAACTTTTAATACGATTAAAAATTTCGAAAGTGATTTCAAATTGGATTATGTATTTTTAGTTCTATTTGAACTAGTTCCGCTTCGTTACAACAGCATGACGTTTAAAGTACGGATCATTTAATGTTTCTTATCTTTTATTCTAAGTCATTCCCAGAGAGACGTTAAGTACTTGATAAAATTCAAAAGGCTTTAATATTTTACGGTCACTCATCCACACGCGTCGCAGATTTTAGTGTGCGAAATGTTCTTTAGACATTTTAGTATTTCACATGTATGTCGGATGACAAATGAAGCCTCATTTAAAGTTTTTAGTTTTTGGTGGACTTGAAGATTTGTAGTGCAGTACATTCTCGTATACACTTTTACCGATGCAATGATCTTTCTGAAACGTTCCAATATGCTACTTAAGGTACTGTACGGTAAATTTGGAGGGAAAATCAATCGGAGAGAGGTTTCTTATAAGGGCTGATATTATTCGTACAAATTTTCTTATCGTAGTAAGCATTGTGTGCTTTGCACACTAACCACTAACAATATAGGACCAGCGTAGGGGACTACACTTAAGGCTTTCTTAGTTGTAAAGGTGACCTTTTCATCCTTTAGTAAAATATGTTAACTTGTCTACATTATAATAATTCAGGGTATAGGCCTTTAAATCTTAGAGCCTCATTTGTACATTAACACAACATTATTCGATTATGGTTTTGTTCGTATAATTTTGTGTGAACATTTTCCGTCCGATATCTGTTCTGTGGTTAACCCGAATGACCGAAATCATTTCTGCTCCGTTAGTTTTTCCGTGCCAGGATTCGTCGGAGCTCCGGTCTACGACTTCTTTGTGTATTTATGTTGCATGAGGGAGCTGTAACCCCGACGAAACGAATCGTAAGTTTTGCCACCCAACAAATGACGCCATCGATCTTTTCCACTAAATATGTACTTTGTACTAGTTTTGGCTTCGTATTTTGTTTGAAGATACAATGGGGGAATAGCGGAAGGTGTGTACTTTACATTTATGAGATCCAAGATTAGGGTATGGCTTTCATAGAAAAATTCGTGTTTGTTCTCTTTTTATGTTTCTTTGGCGTGGCAACTGCAAAGTGTTTGTTAGTCCTTTTTTGGCGCGACGACATAGCAGTGGATTAAAATTTAATTTAGATTTGTAAAAACTATTTATTACTTCCCGGATAGAATTGAAATAAATTATTTTAGAAATGTAACTACTCATGGTCGGGAAGCCAGTGAATAAACAAAAATGTTTATACTGATTCTATTCATCCATCTCATACAAAAACGGCAGGATACCAACCTGTATTAATACCACAATAATAGGTAATAATATCAGTACTCGTATACTAGCCCACTGCCTCGTTAGCAAGTTATTCTGGCTTACATAAATAAAATTCCCACATTTTTCGCCCTTTGAAAACTTGTCCGTAGTGGATGCTTACTTCATGAAATGAATGTACACTCCAATTTTTAGATTCCTAGCTTCAGTGAGCTGAACTTTGCGTTGATGATTCAGTAAAGCAGGATACTCGTTATTACATTTAATTATGTCTAACGTTTGTACAATTTCACCTGCAACATAAATTTGCCTCGTTTTATATCGCTTTGAAACATCCAATTTGTTTAGTGTTTATAAAATTTCTGAAATGTGTATAAGAACTTCGGATGCGAACTTCAAAGAGCATGCGTGTCGTCTTGTCTGTATGCAGTTTCGCGTGCAATATGAAATCAACAAAAGCTGAGAATAACCGCGTTGACCGCACGGGCAATCAGATAGCGTCACTCAGTCGACAATAGCAGCACCGACTGCGAGGTAGTCAGGTTAATTTCAGCTCGCACATTGCCCGAGCTCTCCTTCGCCACAATGCACGCTCCAACTTTATTAAAACGGCACTTTTTACACAACACTTCTGGGCGCAAAGTGGAGACATCCACACTAAATAATACAAATTTTAAAATTGAAGAAAGCGTTATTAAAATTGCTTTGAATAAAGTCTTCTGAAAGAGTAATAGCGACATGAAAAGAAATAGAATTACGGAGACTGGAGTTGATATAATATTGAGGGAAACTTTTGACTAAAGGAAATGAGTAGTTCGTTTGAGTAGAGAAGTCGACGTATAATATACAAAGAGGCGGCCACTCGAGAGACAATGAACTCGGAGTAACTTTCAATTCAATATTAACGATGCGCCGAGAATGCACACAGAGACTGGTGAGTTTCAAAAGCCTCCCATTGATACTCATTTACTATTGATTCATAAGTAATACCCTTTTACCGGTACCGGGTCGAATGCGCCGGACAACTTTCCAAATTTAAATGCGAAGGGGTGCTGCATTTTTAAAACACTAGACGCAAGAGTCCTGCATATTGAGTAGGCCAACATTGCGCTTATATTCCACTAGTTGACTTCATTAACATGTTTCACGACTCGCTTGAAATTTAGTGTTTTTAGGATTTATAAGAAGTACTTAGATATTCTAAATCGAACAGTCCTTGCACTTAGGGTTTTAAATGATTTGTAATGTAGGTATTTTTAGTATAACATGTTATTTAACAGTGTTATGATCGAATATCTTGTTACTGTATAAGAGCCGCTTGAAACGTGACGAGTTCAAATGTTATTTTGTTGGTACACACTAAATAATACCCCTTGTTTGTTTTGCAAAAAGGAAGGATAGATTTGCAGCGAGCATTAACGTCTCATTCGGGTTTATTGCTCCAACATCTGTCGGTATGCAAAGTCAAAGTCATAAAACAGGGCTTCCACTTTATTCTACAGAGAGAATAACTCTACTACATTTCCTATTGATTCTCTTATCCGACTTGGTCATCGATAACTTTATATTGACTTGATGTAAGATTTTCTTATAATCAGGAAGTAGTGTGATTCTTATGCGCTCGTTAGTAGGAGTTTCGGTATGATAGCAAATTAATGAAGGCCATATTAACTGTACTAAAATATTTAATTAAATACGGGATATAGGTAACAATTCTTACTTATTTATGAGCATAAAATAATAACATTAACAACACATTAACCCATATTTACAATAAATAATATAAATTTCTTTCTTTTAAACTGAAAAATACTTTGAATTCCTTAATCGATTCTCTATCAAAGACACGACCGTAATACTATACTGCGAGTATCAATAATTGATGCTATAAAGATATTATTGTACATATTTCCATAATAATGTTACAGGGAATATCGTTACACAGGTTGTAATCAAAGTAAATTGACAGGTCAGTCCACTTTCAACCCACCGAACACCTGGTGATTCACAGTCTCTGATTAAAGTCCTTTGTAGTTAATGACCATTGCTTTATATCGTCAAAATCAATTTATTGTTAAATAAAAACGTATAAAATTGCTACAACTTCTGATAGATAGTAGTCCTAATTAAAGGAGTTTCATTTGTTACTTTAAACAATTTATAAAATACAGAGGTTAAGTTCGTAAGTATTGAGTTAATTAATAGTGAACGGGCACTAGATATTAATTAATTATTCGATTTAGAACTTTTAATAGGTAATCGAAAGAGTGATATTCGATTACTTAGTGAAAATTGCGTGATAATCCTCAGCTAGTAAATAAAATTTGAAAATCGATCAAGAACGAGAAAGTTAAAGTAGAGTATAAAACGCAGCTAATCCGCAACAAGTATCTTTCCGAGAGTCTAATCTGCGAGCGAATCGCACAGATCTGCTAAAGCCCTTTCAAGCTGTGGTCCATTGTTCGCGCACTCATAAGGGCCTGCACACACAACCCACCTGGCGGAGAGCTCGCAATGAGTGCAGAATGTATTTGCGCGGCGCGAGTGACGTCATTTCACTACTTTACCTACTCACGTGTCGTTGTCACGACAATGATAGATTTGTTTAAATAAGTTACGAAAAAACAACTCACTGCGCGTGGACTAGTGGTCGCAAGTGTCGCTAAGCCAGAGAGGTAAGGAGGAGGTCTTGCTTTCGATCCCCAAGTCAAGCATAAATATTGGGTAGTTTAAATAAATTGTGGCGCCACACGGGGTTATTAACGCATCTTAAGTATGGTAAGGACAAGAATCCAATGGGTATGATTCAAGGTTCTAACTGCTGATAAACGGTCACAGTCAAACCGTACTGTCTGAAGTCTGTAAAGTACGGAAGTACGTAAGTCTGAATTTGAATTGAAGCCGATAATATTTTGGTATCATAATTTGGTCAGAATTAAAAGCGGCACGGTACGGCTGAAGTCTGACGTGCCAGAAGACAACTGGAAAACATTCATGTTAAAAATTATTACGTATTATCTATAACTTTGTAGGAAACTTCGATAGAAAAATAAAAGTAATGAATTAAAAGAAGTTATGGATAAAAAACCGTGCACCGAATGATAATCGGCCGTTTATTTTATATTAAAAGAATTACTCTGTAATCAACTTATTTAATAACCGAGATTTGTCGCCAACCGCACCGGGTAGCATGCTATTGCCATTTTATATCAAACTCCGATAATTTGCCATTTTATATCAAACTCCTAGTAATTTTCCATTTTATATCGCTCGAATCACACCCAAATTGGCGACTTATCAAACTAAAATTACAGGCAATTACTGCTTGCGCCCAGTCGTGACAGTTTGGCGTTATTATGCAATTTTCACCTATTGCCACTGCACCCCGCTTCGCACGCGATGGCTAATGCTGGGCTTGGGTGGTTTCAAAAATAAGGATTTTAATTCCTTGATTGATTGACGCTATAATTTCTTTAAGGGTTTACCGGTACGCTGTTCAAGTACTGGAAATAAAAAGTAAACCTTTTGTGTACCTGTTATACTATATATGATACCTACCTATATTGATGTAGACCTAATATAGAAAATATCATAAAAAATAACTGACGCCTGCATTTCCACAAAGAACTGGGCAGCGGTGTTCATATTCCCATTTGGCACCATTTATGTTTATGGCCCATGTAATAGTTTAAAAGCCTATTGATTTGCATCGGGCACAAATACAAACTCCGAGATGATACTGGGCATTTCAAGGTTGAAAACTTTACAGTTATTTTCCCACAGCTTAACAGTAACACTTGCTTGCATAAATATCTCAGCCCGGAATCAAACCTAGAAGAGGCTAGCAGGCTCCTGCTGCTGATGGTGACGTGCTTAAATTTATTTTTAAGTTTTTTTTCAATATTTCATCAATTTTATTAGTAACCAAAAAGTTCAGTTCAGTTCGGAATCTTGAACAATGTCTAGCATGTCTGTGAACATAAAAACCCAAGCATTCGATCAACATTGGCCAATTTAATGACTGCCTCCATTTGTGCTGATCGTTAAAAAGTTTCCTCTGAAGCGAAGGTAGGGCGGAAGTGCACCGAGCCGGCGGCCCCGACGCACTAATGAGCGTTACGGCACAACCAATTCCCGCTTCCACCTTTTCTCCAGATTTCCCACCGCCGTTTCCGTGAAAAAAGCGCCTCCCTCTCTGTCGCACCAATGCACCTTGCACCCGACGTATAGCCTTTTCTCTTTTGTGTCGACGTCATCTCGCCTCCGCTCCGCCCATTTGTAAAATCGACTGGCCGCCGGTCTGTCTCTTTCCCGTCCGTCTAATTTATGTGGGAGCGAACGGGCTTGATCGACGCTTTGTTTTCCGCTTCGAACGGCCGCTTGAAAAAAAGATAACCAGCCGATTAGGTTATTCGTTATAACCGGGTGTAAATTCTGATAAGGCTGCGCGATTGCGACGCATTCTCCCGGCTCGGATGTCCCTGTGGGAACGACGAGTTTCATTTCTCCTTTTGCGATGCGTTTCGCAAATCTATATTTACGATAATGCCTACACAAGTATTACGTTACGCGGTGATTAATGATTTAAGGAAAGAATCGATTTTACGAAAACGCCCGTACACCGCCCCGGCCGATTGTCAGGCGACATAATAAAGACATTTTGCGGCAGGGCCTCATCTATCTCGGTTCGAGCAAATCGTTATTGTCGATGGTCCGGCTCTATAAATCGCGCGTTGTTTACGGTCGCCCGAAAAAACGTTGCGGAATTAAGATTTCAAGGCGAGCGCGCGGAATGTGACGCGCAAAAAGCGCGGAACGGTTGACAAGTCGAGAAATGTCACGGCGGTTTTTTTATGTCAAGTTTTGGCGGGAACGCCATTCTAATCAAAATAGTTTACGCGTCGCTCGTATTTTCGATCCGGCCTTTGTTTATTCGTTAAGAAATCTAAACAGTCTATCGTCGGAAATATTTGTTCGTCTATTGTCGTTTTTCAATTTGACACTTACTTTGTGAATGGCCCGAAATATATCAAGTTGACAAGAGGCGAGATCCTTGAGTGGCGTTCGTAGAAGTCTGAACTAACGGAGATCTGGATAGAGATATCGCAAGGTGGTTGTTCCGTTTTCAAAGACTGATTGCTCTAGTCCCGATGTTTCGGGGTCTACTATCAATTTGATCATTTTACCTCATATGTCTGTGACTGAACATTTCGGAATTTAACCATGCAGTTTTCATGGTCCATAGATAAAAAAATTATATTCGGATCTTTATTCATTACCCATTATTAGTAAGACTTAATCCAATAAGAGATCTTTAAGTAGATTTTTTAAGACACGCATATCGTTAATTTATTTAAGTTAAAAAAGTTGTTATTCGTTGAAAATTCACGGTTAACAAGTAAACGGATCGCGCGCGGGCAGTCACGCCGCGCCAAAGAGCAAACTGGTATAAATCACAAACAAATAAAAACGAGCTGCGAGGTGAAAACGTTATTATCTTTATAATTGCACGTCAAGACTGTACGCCGAGTTTTCCCCCTGTTTTTTTCCCAGTTTTTCCCGCTTTTCAAGCGTCTCTCTGCGCTCCCAATCTTGCGCTATGATATATCGGCCCATGAATACGCGATGCGACACCTGCACGCTTATGAATCCCGTGACGTCATTATAGCTTCTGTCACCGAAATTATAACGGATCGTTGTTTATATACTCGTTTGGGATAAAATAAACGGCTGGTTATGACATACACGGAATTACCATTCGTTAATAATTCAAGTTTAACGTAAGTATGTGTACGTGTGACTCCTTACTTATGAATGACTGTTAGAAGGCGTACAGTGACAAATTAAAAAACGAGTTCGGCGTGCCGCTTTCTGAGCTTAGTCTCACCGCGCATTATTCGGAGCTTACTGAATAGAGATACCTCAGAACGATACAGTGGAACTCGTGCAGCCTCTTAGTGTTACGCGCCAAAAAGGAAATAAAAGCATTCATTCGCTCTAAAAATGGATGGTTATCAGCGTCCAACAAAAGAAGCATGCACAAGCGTAACAATGCGCTTACACGGCTAAATCGAATAGGTATAAACCAACAAAATGCGCGATAAGATGTCCGTGCCCGCCTCGCCGGTAACGAAGCGCCTCACTATCGATGTCTCTGTCAAAAACTGTCAAAAACGTGACAGGCGCCGCGTCAGGCTAACGAGCCGTCCGGGCCCGGCGCGTCACGGTGACGGCGCAGTTTTGGCGCACACCGCCCGTGTCGCCTCGCGCCATCTGTTATCAAGTAGAGCAACTACGCGAGTTACAATGTCGACGACCCCTTGAGTGATTGTATTGAAATAAAATAATCACAACACAGAAATACATAAAGATGCAAATGAACCGCGCCCCCGGGCGGCGGGCGGCGGAACGAATTTATCGCTGCGCGCGCACCTCATTACCGCTAACAAGCATTCCGACTCTTTCTTTACCCCATAAATATTATATTTTACACCTGCACTAAAAGGACCCACGGTCTAAACAACGGCGTTTACGCGTTTCGCAATTAAATCGTTTTGCGAGCGATAGGTTGATCATTATTGTTTATTCTGGAAATGCAAATGGCCCTTATTCACTGATACTAAATGCCAACGACGTATTGAAATCTCAAACTAGTGAACTATAAAATCAATATATAAAAAATACTACTCTTGTATAAGATACATCCATTTCATTTGCTAATGTTAATCGTAATTACAAGCACGTTTTTAAGGAATAATAGACATAATAAGAAGATAATATGTCAGCCAGACATGGAACCCTCCTGCACTTATGGCGTAGTCAAAGGTCAAGCCATTCTAGTGCATTAATTTGTTATAAACACCGGCGACCACGACTAGGGCCGAATGCAAAATGTTGCTTTCCTTTTTTACCCTTTTCATTCGCAAACAAACGACGTAAGAAACGTGTTTATCGAATTAATAAATTGATATATCATATTTATTTATGGTAAAAACAGGCATTATTATTAAGTGGTTGATAACTGCAATATTTCACATCACGTCACAAAGCTAAAATGTTGTGTCGTTAATAAATTAATTGTGTATCGATCGACGGCAGCTGTCTCAGCTCCGCTGCTAACAGACGGGTTTGTTCATTAGTTATTCAAATTTTACTGAGATAGTCTATGAGCATGTATCGCAACTCTAAACTGTTTGAAAATTCTCTATTATATATGGAATCCAATAAAAAGTATAATAGGTATAGTTGTAGAGAACCTGTCACTCACTGAAGTCACTAAAATGTATATAAATACTTTAAAATGTATGAATATAGATAAATATTAAGTAAACTCCAATCTAATTTTACGCAAACAAACACGACGTTTATAATATAATTTTTAAATGATCCAATTCACTTGCATAGCAAAACAGTTTAGGCAACCGCAAAACATATTTCATAATTACTAAAATTATGGTTTAAGTCGTTTGGCCAGTGCGCTCCTTGCGTGCGGCAGCAGCGATTGACAGACAGGCCAATTATTTGACATTTAGACCTTTAACTACTGCGGGTTGCCGGAAACGTTGGAAATGTTACGAGTAACTTACACACATTACAGACATTGCCTAATAGAAGTTCTGACTTACATGCATAAATAAAATAAATATATCGAAGTATTTATAGAAAGTGTGATGGCCACGTTACCTTCTAAGAAACCTTTCAAAGGTAAGGTAGGTGGATAACGTGGAAGCGTCCAGGCTATATGGGATTTCCACCTACTAAAACCCACTTCGGTGACGCTGTAAGGGCCTGTAAAGTTGTCGATACGTTCAAAAGGTTTCAAATAACAACAGACACTTAATTAAC
>DWIW01000145.1:0-10794 GCA_018248535.1 Hovala pardalina | reverse complement strand
AACTCTCAGATGTGCAGGTATAGGTATACTCACGATGTTTCCTTCACCGAAATGCAACGTGATAATAACATTGTAATACGCACATTATTTAGAAAAAATTGTTGCATGTAGGGGTTTGAACTCACGACCTTTCGATTAAGGAAGTGAGTTTTACCACTAGGCTATCATGGCTATCACGAAGACATTTACGTAGTATAAAGGTTTATCAGAAATAGAGTAACAAATAGTATGCAGGTTTGACCATCAAACCCTCCGAATGTGAGGTCGTAATCTTAACCTGTCAGCTTTATATATCGTAACATCTATAACTTAAATATGACATCTGTACCTGAGGGTAGGTAGCGGTAAGGTCGTTTCCGCGTGCGTCGCAAGTTTGTCTGTAAGTTCGCACGCAGAACTCGGCCGGTCGATGCGGGCCACATTTTACGTTCTATTTCCGAAGAAACACGAAACCGACACGAGCAACAGCTATAATAAATTTCTTGTCTTATAAAAATAAAAGTTTTCTTTTTGCCAGCGCAGCTAGCGCCGGCCACAGAGTGCGCGAGCACGGTAGTTCAATTTGGGTTTACATGCCGAATAGTGTTAGCGTTGAAACGAAACAATAATATGAAAGTAATACTACGATATTGTTAATATGATGCTTGTCGTTTTGTGCCGGCTAATCACGGCAGACATGCAAAACAGGCGTTTTAAAACAACGCACGTTACACATACCGGGCTGCAGTATTGAAAATAACTAGTTTCCTTCTTGATCTTTGTGCGTTTTTCCTTCAGTCTTTCTAAAGCGTTTACCGCTATAAATCCCAACCATAAACCTACTGATCGCCGCTGCGCTGTGTCAGGGTGGTACGAAGGGTAGGCTCGAGTTGTGAATTGGCCGCGCAGCCCTCTCGGCATTATCGTGATTCATGCCGCTTATAATTTTATATTATGTTAAAACGGGGGGACGGGTGATATTAAAAATACAAGGGCTCGCCGAGCACTTTGCACCGTCTGCATGGTTACCAAGTTTGTTTGCTCCCAAACTACGGTATCGATCCGCATCAGCACGGCGACGCGACGAGATGTAAATGATAAATTAACTCGAGATGCTATTGTATAGGTCCATATATGAGACGTTCGTACGATGACACTATCAAATTCGTAATGTTTTACTCTTAATTCCTTTAACAACTACACGGGTAAGAGTTCTGTCTTTACGCACTTTATCAGTATTGGGCTTAGGCTCGTCCACAACAAGGATCAGACATAGGTGTCTTCTCACAACTTAGAAGGATCAGATTGTGCTTCGTCCGGCTGATCCAACTGCAGATCGGTTGAAGTTAATGATAATAAACTCGATTGTCGTAAGTTTTTAGTCCGCCCGATAACGGTTAGGCCGTCGCGTAATAATTTTACAAAAAATGACTACGAAACCACTAACTTCAATCACCACATACTGCCACCAAACAACCATAACTTGTTTCTTTTTAAATTTATGAATTGTATTATAGTTGAAGGCGGAAATTGGTACAATTTTAGTAACTATCTCTTCTTTTATTTGAGCCCTCAAAACCTATGTACCTATAGGTAGACGGAGCCTCGTTATATATTTGCCCTCGAATTTAAATCGTATCGAATGCGATACTTGCGAAGTATTAATGGTACTTCACCTTATGGCTTACGCGTAAGTCCTCTTGTTTATAAAAATGAGAAAAGTTACTTGTCGAGAAAAATCTAATAAATACTGAGTGCCGGATCCTCGAGAAAAGTAATTTATATAGATTTCGTTATACAATTTAGCAGTTCTAGAGAAAGACAGAAGTCAGGACAAATGCGTTCGAAGATTTTTCAACAAGTCATGAATTGAAACGCCGTGGAGCCTGATACCAATCGGTTTGTTGTTTCTTCATTATTTTTAGTCTTATTATCAATCGCTAAACTATTAATTCAATAAATATTATATTATTTCTATGGTTACGGTCAAACAGAAGTTATGACGTAAAGCTGGTGACGCGCGAGGCAATGTGTTCTTTGCGTGTCTTAAGCGCGTTTAAGTTGACTTAGGCTATCAATTTTTGTACTATATGCCTTTAACTCCGGAGTTCCCAAGGTAGGTAGATAGTTACTGGTTTTAGACGCAGACCACCCATCAATATTAAATAAGTGACCCTCAGGTATAAAATAAAGTGATATAAGCTTGCCCGCAGTAGGACTGGTGTCAAGTAATCAAACCTTATTCAGCTAGACAGCTAATTAAGAGAGGCCTGGTAAATAATATGCCGCAACATTCCGTAAAAAAGTACCAAGTCTAGATTTATAGAATAAAAATTGCGTCATTTTACTTGTAAGCAAGTCTAAGGAGTAAAGAGAGTCTTTGTTGGAGTTTATTTTGCCAGACTACTTGGACCTAAAATATATAATAATAAGATTTGTAGTTGTTATCATAAAATATAATTGTCAATTCATATTTATTATACATCAAATTTTCGCTTCGAAATATTTGACTTATTTAATTACTACTTAACTTTAATTTCTAGGGATTTTAAAGAACTATTCATGTACGTAAAGAAGTTTTGCTTAGCTCTTGACTTGACGAGGCCACTCCCGTGCCCCTCGATTAAACCGCTGTAATATGTAGGTATGTGCGTTAGTTTTTAACGTTCAAGTATTTATATGGAAAAGCGTAGAAGAACCGTTCTCTTTTATATGTGCGTGCGTATAAGGGCAAGCTTATTACTATAGGGTGCCGATGCCGACTTTGGTTGTGAACTTGTCAGTAAGTACAATGTGGGAACGTCGTCTTAATTAATTATTAACGTACCAATTGTCTGTTCGAGTAATTTTAACATTAACAAAGTTTCGTGATAGTGATCCTGCCTGAACAAGAACTAATTCTAAAAAAATATTCGATTCGATACGCCTTCTTCATACAAATTGCTTAAATCTCCAATGGTTATTGTGTCGATTTATTGCCCAGTTGCAGTCAGTGCAACGTGTAGGCATAGTGTGAGAACTTTTTTAGTGTTTCCTTTTTCGATTGATATCCTGTTGGCTTGGCATACCGATTTCCACCAGATGAACACAGGATCGCATACGCGAAACACGTAAGCAATTCTAATTTTAACAATCATACTCATACATTTTATAAGTAACTAAATTTACTCATTTTTGTAATTAGTGCAATAGTAATAACGTCAGACAGGATGAATATTATAAATGTCTACTGAATGCATTTCGAAACTAATGTATAATTTGCTTACTTGAGATTTGACTATGTTCTGGAAATACGTGTGAAGTCAAAGTCAACTAATCCGTTATTTTCCATTTACCTTATCTTATCCTATTAGCTTGGGTCTCGTTTAACCCGTGATGTAGGTTCAAGCTGGGTTCAATTGTCAATGTCACGTAGTGATCAGATTAAATGTCGATTTACTATTTATAATGTAATATTGGACCGTGCATATGTTAAAGTTTCAGCACTTCAAAGGTTAATTGACGGCGGTATGTAAGCATATGTTTATGGCTACAAAGTACCCATAAACATTGACGAGCTAAGTAAAAGTGGAGCCGTCAAAGCGTAATAATGATATTTAATATCACCGTTTCAATATACGAGTAGCTAATGCTGGTACGGTAGCGTGACGTGTCATTTCAATAATAACTTAACTATACGTTTCCAGTTGGTCACTGTCAGGAAAGTAATGTGTGGTGCCAGTGTCGTCAGTAACAAGGTGTATACAATACAATATTATACTTTGATATTGAAAACCAATTATTTCTAGATCAACCGGATTTATGTTCCAATTTGAAGAAATTATACAGTCACATTGATATTTTTTCGTTGATTTATTATTTGACTTTGTGATGCTTTAAATGCCACTATGGAAAACAGCATCTGTCCATTCAAGAATAAAATTGTAACGCAATTGCCTAAACATGAACTCTCAAATTAATCCGCTGTCCATGAACTCGTTTGTCACAGACATGTTGACGCATATGTATGTACCTCTGTATAAACTGACAAGTTGAATAATACATACGAACACCACGTCAAAGAAAGACATGTTACGAACATCCATAAGTTTACGAAACTGTGACCGTGTTAGGAAAATAACTATCATGGAAATGGTGACACAGCTTGCACGTAAAGTGATTAGAGTTAGGTTTGCGGTGAAGACTGAGATTGAGTTTAGCTGACAGCCGAATCTCGCTTATAGGAACAGTGTTGCCATGTTCTTGCCTGCCCCCGCCGCAGACACGAGAACGGCAGGGTCTGATGAAACGAAATTCCAATCTGCGTAAGGCCAGTGGGATGTACATCGCGTCGCCTGCAACAATATCGCGTAGTACGGAAGCGTCCTTATTAAATAACCAAAGTGGAGGCGCTATTACAATGTCCGGCGAACCGACAAGCATCCCGCAACGCATATTTATGTGCGTTACGATTTCATTATTCTATTTATGTCTCGTTATTCCTATTGTCGCTTTTTCTATTTATTACCCGATACAATGTGTGATTATAACGTGGCTTATAACAAATGAGGTATGTGAGAATCCCGCGTTCCACGCGGCCGGTTACACTCTGTATGAATTTTTGTCTATAATTACGGTAAGAGTTACGACAGTTTGTCGTTACACATTCTATTACATATAAATGTAGTGTTAGTTCATTTTTTATCCACGCACCAAATTGCTTGTTAATACGAATACGTGTTTAAATTTAAATATTCAGTTGTGATAATTATTACTTTATGACATGATCGGTGTCTACCGATGTTACTTCTGTACATATATGGTAATGAAAGTAAATTTAAATCAACCTGGGGTTTGACTATGAACTTTTTGTTAAATAAACATGCTCAGTTGATTCATATTACTCATGAAACATCAATCACTGGTCTGATATTGAGCTCGCATCTCCTTTTGTATTATGAAATGGATACCTTATGGATACTTATGACCTGAGGTGACGTTTTTAATTCTCATGTTTTAAGAGAATAAGACATACTAGTGTTTCAGAACTTTGTATGAACGCTGTATGATAGTATGTGTTAAGTATGTAACAATAATTAGTGTGACCTCATTATTATACACCCACTCGTTCGGGGAAATTCAAACGTGGGTTGTGTCAAGCAAAACACATCTCTAATCACCGCTATTGTAGCAACGAGTGGGCGTTATGATATTGACATGAGAACGTCACGGAAAACTCGGTCCCGTCAATGTTGGTTATGCCCTCCTTATAAGAATATACTCGTACTATGGGGGAAATTTTGCAGTTATCCACCTTTTAAGTTTATCAGTTTACTACACATTAAACTTAAATACAGTACAATTCAGACTGCCGTGATGGCTTAGTTGGGAGAACATATCAATAGATTCGAGGGAGGGTAGTGAATTTAAATGCCGGCACACACCACTGATATTCAAAATTATGTGCGTATTACAAGTAACACGTTGCATTTCGGAAAACCTGCTCATCTGAAAGTCCTCTATAAAGATCTTGAAGTTGTGTGAAGTCCGCCAATTCTTAATTGGCCAGCTTAGTGGACTAAGGCCTAAATACTTCTCATCCAGACAGGGTTTCGAGCTCAACAGTGGGGGCTATAAGAGTTTGCGATGACGAAACTTATTTCGACGAAATTCCTATCCACTCCTCCCATTTACAGTGACTCGTTGTAATTGAAGATACTATCTATCAGTGCAACACAGTAAAATGATTTATAAATACTAATAATACATGCATTCATTTGATCACACGAGGCGTTGAATTCAACATGCCCTTGACTTTGAATTGTTTCATATTGACTTTGATATTCCTTTGATTGCGTCGATGAGTTTATATATCTTGTATAATGTTAACAAATGGTCACATGTTATAGCTAATTCAAAATAATCTTCGTCCAATGTAATGAACTATACAAATAGTTATTGAATGATTACATCATCAGACGTAGTCCAGACTGCCTTAGTATAGAATGCTTATAGTGTATGTAATGTGGTCTTTAGTGCCACACTAATGGACGGTGGCGTTGCAAAAAAGAATGACAACCGAGAACTATACAGGGGTACAAAAGGAGTTTGAGGGTAATTAATGAAAAAGATAAGGTAAATAGAAACATGACCTTAATAGATAAGTATATATATGTCGCTTAATGTTAAATTCGGAAAATGTTAATCAGTCCCCACCTACAGGGATAATCTATTTATTATATACTTTGTGACAATTTACTTGAATTATTCGGATGCATTAAAATACTCATGTGTACAATATAAGTGTAGAGGGGGGTGAAATAGCTTAATTTATTTTACGATCACATAGTTCCTTCGTTGTCTGATGAGAAATTTTAAGCACGGAATTGTTTCTGAATTTTCTCTTTACTACTCCGAAAGTTCGTTCGCTTCAACTTTGTAAATAATGCTTGCCTAAGTTCTCACTGCGTTACAGCAATTTCTATTTTAAATTGAATGTAGATGTTGAGATATAAGGGTGTAAGAATATGAGAAAGAAAAAATTTTTTGGTTTTGAAGTTTGTTGGTTTGTAAAAATTTTATTTTTAATTGGGGTTTTGTAAGTGCCATTCCACAATAAGTAAGGCTTTGTTTGGGTCATTGTAAGTTGCTAATTTTGGAAACAGCCCCAGATTTAAAATTAGAATTATTTAATCTTATAAATACATATATATAGCTTCTAGGCCTTGACACAGTTTGCTCCATTATATAAATTACACGTGTATTTAACACTGTGAATATTGTAAGTGACTAAGCAGTGTATACCTAATGAAGCTCTGCAGTTGCTCGCTAGAGATAATGCGATTGTTGGAATAATCCACGTTCGAAGCTTTAAGGGTTGATTGAATGCCTAAATTCCTATTTCAATACAGTACGCGAAGCTGTAAGAAGGTAATAGGTGTGGAATAATTGGCAGGCAAATCTTAATCACATGGGTGTAGTTTTGAATGAATGCGAGTTGTTTTTGGGCTAAAAAGTGTGAAGGAAAAAGTTGTTTCGAAAGTGTATCAAATAATGTTTAGCATGACTTAACATAATTTTATACACTTTTGAAGTTTGTATGATTTAATTACCTGATCTAATATTAATCGTTTCGTCAGGATTTACCCGATAGGTTGCCATTTTGAAATCAACTTGAAAATATTGCAAGAGAACCTTTGTCATTTTGAATTCTTCGCACGATTCCAACCAAATCTGTCTTACGGAATCAGTGTCACAGCTAACCCTAGCTGTCCCGGCCGCCATTTGCAATACTTAATATTGACCAATCCTTTGTACCCATTAGTCATAATTAAAAGACACAAGTCCTTAGGTTAAAACCTTCTAGGATATTGTGTTCTGATTAAGTCCACCACGATTCGCATATATAATTGGAGAATTGGCCAGTTAGGTGCTTAATCAGATCAGGGTTTAAAACCTGATGTAAATATCGGATCTGCACTCAAAAGTGTGATTATAATCCGGATGTCATAAGTTACGTCAATGTGATTTATGAGTTCTATGCAAGTATTTGCTAATTGACTATTAGCTGCACATAAGGCTTTGTCACGAGCCTGGCGGGACCTAGGAGGGTGTAACTCGATATATCTTTGAACCTTACGTATAAACTTAACGTGTAAGCCTGCTTCTCTCGACCTGTTCCAGCGTAATTTTATACTAGTATTATAATTCAAAGGATATTGCGAAGAAGGGAAGTGCAGTCTTTGAGTAATTACAACTTAAAAACGTGTACGTGTCTCGAATGGTCCTTCATTAGGAATATACTGTTTTGTATATCAAATAATAAATAATCGATTACTTTTAAATTTAAGGCTATTAAAAATTGATAATTGATATTGATAATATTAAGAATTAATTGTTATTGCTCATCTTAAGATTTGAGACATTTTTATTTTAGTATTTTGGTTTGGAAATTTTTATTCATACGTAGGCATCGAATACACTAGACAATACCGAGTAAAGTAGACAAGATACATGATTTTAATCATATTTTTGTTCGTCAATCATATAATTGTAATAAGCAACATTTGAAAAGGAAGCAACACCCTTATTTAAACGAAAATACAAAGAAATATTCTCGTCCCATTCGTATGTAATCCTTGCGAAGGCCAGCTATAAATATACGTGAAATATATTTTGCGGAAACCCACCTACACTTAGCTTCAGATCGTGTCCGCGTACGGGTATATTTAATACGATTAAACTATAATTTGTAATTACAAAGTTGCAACATTAACGTATAAATTTATGTTGATGGGAATAAAAGAAACATTTTTATCTTACTCTATCTATTCATGTAACCATGTCCAACTGGTAATCTGACCCTTGGAACAGGTTGTTACTAGTACCACTCGCTCAGTGATAAAACGGACCCGTATACTGGCAATATGATAAAAATATAATAATAAAATAAATAAATGTACGGCTGGCTTTTATTGGCATTCACGTAAAAAAATAATTGCACTAGGCGGTCAGATGCGTCTGTCCCGTCTGCGAACTTGGAATTCATAAAAGTAATTAATAAAAAGTAGGGGGCGAGTTTTTTTGTGAACCGCTACATTGTTGCAACGGGCATCGATGGCGAATGCGTTTACACCAAGCGACGCGGTGACGACGCGATCGGAAGCGCTGCGGCGCTTTGGCGTACGCGGTGCAGTCCCCCCACACCTGCCGATCGAGTTCAACGATTCCACGTTGTAGTTACACATCTTGTTGTCAATGTTTCAACCCGACGACTGTCAATTCTAATGCACCGTTAACTTGTCTGTAGCTTCTACTGCTACCTGATGGACGTGTCATTATTACGTGCGATACTTAATATATACTGTATTACTAATTGTAATAACGAATAACGAAAAAGCTCAAACGTATGTTAAATTGGGTGCCGCGTTAATCTCTCAGGGTAATGTGATAGTAGCGTCAAAATAAACGGCATCTTACCTAGCTGAAGAAAGAAATACTGATGTCTCTATTAAAAAGTTGTATCTATTGTTATTAAGTTTGCAGTTTGCAGGCTAGCATCGAGCCAATGTTAGTAAAACTTATCCGAAGAAATGAAACTAAACAATTAATGAGCAAACTTACTAAGTAAAGAACTTAAGCGTTTAACTTTTAAACGAGACCGGACACTTTATTGTTAAAATTACAACAATGGTAACTTGAAATGACATAACTTTTGTAATAATGAACAAGATATTTTGTATTTACTAGTTTGTATGTAAGAGCGAGCGACATGCAAATATTTACGGCAGTATTGTAAAACGGGATTTAAAAAATGTATCGAATATCGATTTTGAGCTCTATGGTAAAGTCAGATAATCTCAAGTCTGTCTTAAAAACTTTAGCCAGATAGCTATTTTCGCCATCATTATGGTATATAACTTACTATAAATTAGATTTATTTCGATTTATTTAGATTAGATTATGATTCAAATAAAATCGTTCTAATTATACATAATTTAAAAATGAACGAAAAAATTATGTATATGTAAGTGTTTACAAATTAAATTTATTCACCCAAGTTATAACTGTTATAACTGTTATACTGTTATTTTTTTCTTTAAAATTATTCAATGCTTCGAAAGTATCGTTTTCCTTCATACTTCATTGTCAATGACAGCTCTTTAATCAAGTGCCTTCTCTGTAATGCCAAAGACAAAAATTTGGCTAATATTTTTTATTTGAATAGAAAATTTTCTAAATGATCAGGCTTTCGGCAAATGTATTAAAGTATTAATTTAAATTATAATTTGTAATGGAGCGCCTGATAGGTATCGGAAGCGTTGGCTGTATTTGACAAGTAAATTGTTACTTTTTAAAAATCATTCATAACTGGCCGTTTGCATAAAGAACAAAAAACAAAACACTCTCATTTTATTGTGCGCCTGGAACTGGAGTGAAAGCGTCACTCGCGTTTGCATTGCGTAGTGGTCAGTTAGTGATTTGTTGGTAAAGATGATGGTGTATTCCAGTGGTGCGCTGGGCGGTGTGGAAGTCCTGGATGGAGGACTGGTGGGTGGTGAGCTGACTGCCCACGTCTTGAGCGCGCAGGCGGCCGCCCACGCAGCGGCCACCGCCGCTGCTCATCAACAGCAACAGCAACAGATTGCAGTACAACAGATAAGTAAGGGTACTAATCATTTTTATTCTTATTAGATTTAAAACTAATTGGACTAGTTTTCATAGAGCCCGCATTTAATGTAATCAATAAAAGTTGTAGTTGCCTTTCAATATTGAGGTAAGTGTTTTCAAATTATAATCTTCTTTGAGCTAAATGTTGGTGAACAACGATCTGCAATAGCTAAAGTATTCTCTGGATATTACCTAGTTAGGTTTGGTAAATTTTTGGACATCTTGTCAAAACAATTCTCCCTAAATAGTGTGAAGGTAACATTTCCAAATCCACATTTTGTTACTGGTTGCTAATTTGATTGCATAATTATTTATTTCCTAAATTCCTATTAAATACCTAATACAAAAGCTTTAATGTATGAGTTACTTCACTTGAAAATATATTTTTCTCGAGTTAAATGTAACTGTTAAATAAAATGAATATTAAATATATTTATGAGATAGTCCTATTATACATTTTCAAAGTAATTCTAACCCGTAGCTAGGTAAGTCTGTATCTTAGGGTCTAGTGCCTTCAAAAATTATCTTTTAGTTTTACAAATTTATCAAATGTGTCTATGTAGCTGCCTGTTCGGTGATGCTGTAAAGGCCAGTATGGCCAACAGCAACTGTCCAATCTGATAACTATGTTGCTGTATGTGAGTGTGTGTGATTTCTAATGATATT
>DWIW01000144.1:0-10810 GCA_018248535.1 Hovala pardalina | reverse complement strand
AAAACTACGGACGCACTCGACTCCAGACGGTACAAGAGCCGTTTGAAATCCTTTTTCATTTTCGAATTCTTACACGAGAGCTGTTGTCCCTCAGACCGGTTTCCGGGATATTACCAGAAGAAGCGGTTTCATATAATTTATGAAGCCATAACGTTCCAGTCGATCCCCAAAGACATCGCTTTTATAATTTATTGCACGGAAATATGCTAGCCTAATTCGTCCGTCGCATATTTAGAGGCCACTAAAATGAGAAATTATTGGGCTCGGGTTACATGTGTCCCCGTTTTGCATGTTTGAATATGTATGTATGGAGCACTTTCGGAGTGCGTTTGTGCGTGAAAATTTATATTCTAAAGCGTGTTTGATAGTTGAAAAACTACTTTTCCTTCTACCTACAAAGTTAATAAAGTACCTACATAACAAATTTGACCAAATATATATATTCCTTTTTTCTATCTATCTATCTATGTGCCCCACCGTTTATATTAGTTTTTACAAAAATTGATATTTCAAAGATTAATTTCAGTTTCTCTAACTAATACCAGTTTTACGTAATGCCCTTTTCTAAGATGTAGTTGTTGGTTAGAGCTCCACCGGTGAGTTTTTTGTAGACTACGGGGCCTACTTATATGCATGCACAGGATGGCTGCCGAGGGGTTATAAGTGAGTAGAAATCTCACATACATAGAGTAGATATCTTTGAATAATTCCCCCTCGATAAAAAAAGGTGTTGCTTAGAAAAGGTATAAGAAAAGATTTTTATACGAAGCTATTTAATTTTAATGCGCAATATTCCAACTATATGAAGTGTTCCAATCCAAACTAATCCCGCATGACTTTCACTATTCTGAATTCGTAACTTTGGACGTATAATTCTAACGACTGTTTTGTTTATTTTATGAGTCATATAAAATCAAGACTAGCTCACTTTTAACGTTTGTTGCTGCTGTTTTCCATAAAAACACTCGCAGGTAGATGGGTTTTCTATGTAAGAGCGCGGTGGAGTTTCGTCGTAAAGTATTGCCCGTGTGAGGCGCTTCTGCACTTTCACACAATAATTTAGATTGACTAAAATCTTAACGGCTGTGAGATACGAGTACAGTTTTATAGGTTTAAAGCTTGGTTTTTTATTTTAAAATTATAATGTCACTGAACATCAGCCACGTGGTTCTTGTAATTGCTTATTCCTCAAGGATATACATTATTCTGCAAGAAAATATCAAATCTAACAAAAGTAATTTTTTTTTTAATTGTATGTACAGTATGATGAAAATCTTTGAACGAAATTCACAAATTCGTTTCCACATTATGCACAGTTAGTAAATTGATTGCCCCTAATGATCCACGAAGTGCACAATGATTAGACTAACGCTTTGCTTAAACTCACATGTTCTTTCTAAGTTTTATTTACTATTTGCACCATAACTGTTATTCAGAGTTAACAGTTCGAACAAAGGAAATGCCATCAAATAAAAGAGACTGAACGCTTACACGGGGATAACAGCTTAAAACTGGAGAACACTCCCAGCATTACAGCGCATTGGAAGTTCAGTTCGGTTCAACAAAACACATTAGCTGAATTTAGATCCTACATTTAGAAGCAGTATGTGCTATAGAATACGTGGTTTGAACGTTCACTGAACTACTTTTGTTCACATATTTGTTTTTCGTTCTTTCGTATCTCTAAATCACGATGACACAAGCATAGGGGCTGTGGATTTGGGAAGCGGCCCAATTTTTTGCTAACTGCCTACATTGTATTGCTCCGAATGTATCGTGTACCGGGTAATTTGCATCCTAAAATCTGTTCGTAGTTTAAAGCTGCCGTCATGAGGATTTAGGGAATTCAGTTGCAGGATTTAGTTTGCAGTCTTTGAACAATGGCCGACGTTATGATATTGTATTCATAGTGATGAAGGGTTGAATTATATAAACAACTCACTCATCGCTCCGAATAATATTACTTTATGTTTGAAATGATTATGACATCATGATCTAGTTTTCAAATTTTCGTTGGGTGTAACTTTCGTAATAAATATTACACGAATAAAACTTAGTTCATATGAACAATTATTGACACATTTGTATTACCTATATTAGAAGTTTCAATGTCGCACTGTAACATGCAAAATTTCTAACATTATTCTTGAGCAGGGGTGTGAATGAGTTATATCCTGATCAATTAAGACAACGAGACGCTACGTTTCTACGACGTAGCACTCTTGTAATGGAGAAGATAGTTTGTCGTTGCATATTTAGTTTTAACTTTCTCGAAGGCTCTGCTCACGCTTTGATTTAAAAAGGCTTAAGTAGGTAACCAGCCAGAACTCGAAAAGCTATACTTGCGAATAAGTGCGACAAGTAAATCATCATCACGACAAATATGGGTATGACCCCTCAGTGAATAAAAGCTTTCGTCATAGGCATCATTAAAAATCGCGAGTTCGAGTCTCCTGCCGGAATCTATATATGAAATATTTATAATATATATAAATAATGTAACACGTTAACTTTTCGAGAAACTAGTAATTCATTAACAATAGCTAATGAAAACATTCTTGATATAATACATCGATAAAGAATTGGTTAAGTAAGGCATTCTGTTTACTCAATTAAGAGTATTAAGTGTTCCTATCGCATGTGTCAGTTGGCGAAAAATTAAACGAATCATACGAGTATATGCCGTCAATTCAATAACATATGAGCAGATATATAACATCCATATTACGCTCGAAACTGCTTATTCAATAAAGGCTGCGCAGCGTTCGAATTGTCGGAAGCCATTTTGAAATTGGGGTGCGGCGAGTGTTTATTGATAACCGGTCGTGAACGGAATTTTGTGTAAGATCTTTGGAATAAATATTCATATTGAACTTAACTTACCTTATCTGTTTATTGTAAGCACTTCCGGAAAGAGTTCTAGCTATGTGAAATTTGAAGAAAAAAAACCAACTGTACAGTGGTTTCTTTAAACATTCAAATCCATTATATCCACATTATTCTTATTCATAAGTAAACATTTTAATTTCAAAAATAACTCCCACAACCCATTCTAGGACAATAATGTTAGAAGGTGAAAATGTAGTTAAATTCTAATGTTTGACCGCTACTAACTTTGGGACCTAATTGCGGTCTGTTCGTACCTAACATTAAATTAATTAGTACCCGGGGACTCCTAAAAGACTAAAGATTAATCAGCTACAACCATTGTCTTTGATAAAATTCGAACAAAGGTCTTTTGATTGATATTCGGCGCAGTAGATCTTACAATTTCCATTATGATCTAACTATTTTGCTGAATCAGATATTTCTTTGCTAAATAGAATAACAATTTTTGTAACCGTATTATTGATTGGATTCCGCTTTAAATCGGATTAATTGCTAACTAGCCTGTCACTAGCACTAACTAACATGATCAACTTTAAATACTATTTACTGTTTGTAACTGATGTAACAGGCGGTAGCGGCTTCCTGTCGTTTGCTATTAGTATCACAACATGAACTACCTATTTACCACTCGATTCGCATGGAACTATTCTCATGAATGTTTGTAATATACAAACTATCGTCTTATGTATTTAGTATCTACAACACGTTTAGCCTCGTTTAAAAGCTATCATTTACTCAGCAAATAGTAGATTAGCTACGGGCAAAAGGATACCTTGCCCATGCATGCAATACACATTGCATGCATGGGCATGAGCACGCTCGCAGGAATGAACGTGACAAAGCATGTGCAGCTATAAAGTTTCCAGTAAAATCTTCATATAGATACAGTCCTTGAAAAATAACTCAACCCGAAGTAACCGAATATTTTCCTTAGATTTTGTGTATAGATTAAATTCCTTTTAGTGATAACGGTGTTCTTCAGAGACAAGCTTAAGGGATATTTGACTTTTTATTATGATTTTAATTGAAAGCTTTGTTATATTTAGCTATAGCCCGTCAGGTTTTAAGTTTTAAGCAAAGTTTGTATAGGCTGTAAACCTTATGGCTTTTTGGGTTTTAAGAAAAAAAAAAAACTTACAGTGACCACATAAGAAAGGCCGAGGAGGGTGAGCCGCGCGACGCTGTCCTTCACCGGCGGCGGGACGGCGGCGGCGGCGGGCGCGAGCGGCGACGGCGCGGGCCCAGAGCCGGAGCTGGTGCAGCGGCGCGCGGAGGCCGTCACTCGCGCCATCCAGGAGCTGTGGGCCGCCGCGCGTCTGCACCAGCCCACGCTAGCGGACCGCGCGCACGCCATACGCCGCGCGGTCACTTCGCTGCTGGCGCTGTTCCCGCAGGTTAGTAATGGACTTGCTGGTTCAGTGTAAGAAACCGTTGTGATCAATACGGAATGCCCGAGAGTTTTCCATAACGTTCTTGACATGCTAAGTCTGCCAATCCTGGGTCAGCAGGGCCTTAAGACTCCTAAATCTAGAAACCGAATGAATCTAGCTCAGGAATGCGATTTTTCTTATTGCGGGATTTTACAAAGTAACTCTGATTTTTCGGCTCACACGAACATCCCATATCTGCAGACGATAACCGACGCGGCGCTGCAGCAAGTCATAAGCGAGCTGCGCGCGGCCAGCGAGGAGGTGTCCATAGCGTGCGCGTCGCGCGCGCCGCTGGACCGCGTGCGCGCCGCCGCGTACGACCTCGCAGCGGCCACCAAGCTGCTGGTGACGCACTTCGCGCCCTCCTAGCGCCGGCCGCGCGCCGCGCTCTAGTGCCGACGACGCCACTCGTGGCTGTGCTGCTATTGACGCGAGTGTGGGTTGACCTAACGTGCGGGGCCGCCACTCATATGTGACAGTGTTGCGAAGTGTACTTCTTCAGTTCTGTCTGTGTGCTCTTGTAGTATGTATGTGGAAACAGACAAAGATACCGCAATTCATTTCATACTAAATCGAGGCGGTATTGATTAAGATCCAGTACCTGAGAGTGAGTTTTTTTGTGCCACATCGTGTGTATGTATAATATATATGTATACATCGATTTGTATATTATGTCATACATTAATTGTGGGTTAGATAGAAGTAAGGTAATGTGTCTCGCTTCTGTGATGTGCAAAGCTTGCTTCTAATTCGAATGAATGAATGAATGAGTATTAAGAATCCGTAATGTTTTCGTCGCCATAATATATTTTTGTCATCATTCATTCATTCCAGTGACAGATTTAGGTCCATGGCAAATATGCTACTTTTAACATTGGCAACCGGCGAGGTGCTATACGACTTTCGAGCACACGACGTACGACCTATCCTAATCATTTACTCGCAAAACCGCGATTAAGTATCAAATTTAATCAAGTCAATTTCTCAACGATCAAACGTGCGATTTCTCACACCGCGATGGCGTTCAGCCAAGTCGCTAAAACGCGATGCTACAATCGCAAATCGCCGATCGCTGCAGCTAAAAGTATCGTGTCTGCCGGGACGTTTAGTATATAGGAGCCTTGTAAGGTTAGTAATAGTTATGTTCATTATGTGTTCAAAACGGCTAGGCTAGGAATGTTACTAGATTATTGTATAAATTTTATGGAACCAGCAGATGGTTTTGTCTGCTCTGCAGTGATAGTGAATAGATATGGTGCAAAATTATATGACGTAAGCTTTCAATTAGTTATAAAATCACTGATGTTATAATATAAACATCCTGTTATGATGTGGACTGAAAATCACACAAACTATTTTGGTTTCCACTTTAGATTTCTGGTCACCAAATCGTAATTTATGAGTTATTATAACAAAATAAAATATATTTGTAAAAATTTATAAATGATGACAAGTTAATTGTATACTAGTAGTATGATAGCATGTACAATTGAATATTCAATTTACTTAATTTTTATTTCAGTGGAATATAGATAGTGTGATGGTTTATCTAAAAAAATGAGAAATACGTTTTTAAAATGTAATTTTTATTCTTTATACTATCAATCTAACATTTTGGACTTGCATCAATTTAGCAATAAACAATTCTTAGTTCACAAATAAATTGTATTAGTTGCAATATAAAGTAATATTTATCTAATGAAAAGTTGTTGTATTAAAATACTGTACTAGTAGTGAGCTATGAATGTTGTTGGAACGGGTTCTTTGAAATGTGCCTTTAATATTAAATATATAATGGGTTAACACCAAAGTTTACACTGTGCTTTATAGATAGAACTCAAAAAGGTTACACAACACTATAATGTAGAGATTCGTCAAAACCAGTGCGACCTTTTTCTGTGCGTATACGAAAGCTTTAGGATAATTTTAATTATATTGTGTTACATAAATCAGATTATCACACGAAATATGTACACAATTACACATGTTTGTGTATTCAATTTTGTTTGTAAGACTTCCCCCCGGCATGAGATTATATTATTAAGTAAAATGAGTTGTTGTGAATATATAGTTAGAATATTAGAATATATTGTTATGATTTAACAAATAATGATAATGAGATATCTAAAAATGCTTGAGGCTTTAAATGTGAAATGTAAAATGCCGTTAGATAGGGAATTGAACGAAATGAATTGTTTACGTAATTATTGATAGTGTTATTTCGTAATAAGAATTATTGTCCCCTGGAATTATTACATTGGGAGATTGGAAAAACTTAATTGTGACCACTTGGTGACCACTTTCTATCTGGTAGCCCATCTGCTTGTTCACTAGGCTAGATCTATAAATACAAATTTAAAAATAGACTCAATAAACAATCAATTTGTAATTGTGGAGAACACCTTGTAATAGTATATAGATACTAAATTAGTTATGTTACAAAAAAATTGATGTACTTTCATTGAACTACTAACATTGTCAGTACTCAAAAAATATTATTTGTATATAAGATTGTCTTCTAAGGTCACAAACTGTCTTGTCATTTAAGTAATACAAAAACAATAAACAGATATTGTACGTCAGAACGTTTAATCGTAATAATAATTATTACATGTGTATAATAGAAAACATTTTAAAATATTGAATTGTGACTTGGCCTGGTTGTTTGAATTAATATGTTATTATTTTCAAAATATTTACATTGATCTACGTCTAACATAATGTATGTTAGACGTATTCTTTATTTTTTTTAATTGTATTTTTAACACACTTAAATAGTTATTTTGAGATTTTGTATAAGTTTAGTAGGAGCCACATATAAAATAAATGTTGATATAATCTAATACTCTTCAAGATGAGAATGATTCATCAAGTCTATATGTTACCTAGTACAAGTTATGAAATTGTGTTCATGGTATGATAAACTGAATTGAAAGTATACTCAAGTTGTCACTTGAATGTTCTCAAACTCAGAATTGGCCAGAAGTAAATAAATGGCCAATATAATTTATAATGCTGAATATTTGTTTATAAAAGCGCAATAGTAATTGCTCAGTAACTTTATTTCATAAATATATCGATATAATATAACTGTATCTTTCCCATTGTTACAATTTTAATCATTCAATCTTCAAATAAGTTTATATGTGTCAGAATACTTTCCATTGTTTGATAGCTAGGCTTATTCATACTACTTCCAATAGATTCAGTATTAGTGTAAGGTTGACACTAAAATGTTTCTTATATAAAGGATGTTATGAATATATGGTTGTTATAAATATAAGCGATTGTATTATACATATTGCCGGGCCTGTCGCTATTTTTCATTATTTTACATAATGAAAATGGCGGCCATTTTCCACGCAAAAGGTGTTTTTGTTTGGAAAATTAATTAGATATAGTTTTAATCCCAGTATTATGATGTGAATTAGTTTTCCTCTTACTTGACATGATTGTTTAGGGAATCATTAGTAAAAAGCGAGATAGCCTAAGGCAAATACTAGTGTTTCCTCCTTATGAGGTATTTGACAGAACAAACCGACAAAAGAGTGAGGAGTATATATGATGACATTTCATTTGACTAATCATTTGAACTTAGATACGAAAAAGTTTTTTTTATTATTTAAATATTACTGGCATAATATTGTGTAAATGTAATATCAACTGTCGGCATTTCTCTTGTTATTGTTGTTAATATTTTGTGCCAGTCGGTTTGGTCTGTAAAACTCCTCAAAAGTATAACAGAGGTGCTTCCCTAGTTCCCTGTGAGATGCCCAGTGCCCAGTACACAGAATTTCATGAGAATCGTGCCTGATATAATATAGTACATATATTCATACACTGTTAGATAGGTCATATTTACTATATTGCGGCAGTTGTGTAGATTTTATACGAAAGTCCCACGGTTATCTGAATGTTGATAGATAGCTGAATATGTATTAATTGGAAAATGTGGATTTAGATTCGCAGCGGTTTCAGCTGCAAATGATTTAAATATTATAACATAAATGATGTTTGTCCTAAACATTTGCAAGTCATGTATGATTATGATGCAGTTTGATTACAATTTTGTCTTGCATTTATTGTTTCATAATTGTTTTTATTTTGCATTATAATTTAAGCGAAATGTAATCTTCATTATTGGCACAAGATGGCGCCACGAGCACCAATATCATATAACGCCATTTTATTGATTGTTAATATCTCTTCATTTTGTTACAGGAGTTTCATAGCCCTATACTGCTACTTTATATATTAGATAACATATAAAATAATGATATATATCGGTCTGTCTGTTTACAATTTAAAATTTACTTATCTCATTTGCAGCTGAGACATATGTGTGCAGGCCGCTTTTGTAGGAAGAGAAGTGTTTAATGAAGTGTTCATTGGATGTTTGTATGCATTTGAGTATTAAGTGATCACTGTATGTGCCAATGTTTATGTTAAGACTAGTGCGGAAACTCGGAGTGTTATAGTTCCTTAGCTCGAACAATACAAATTGATATATTTTATATCATCTTTATATCTCAATCCCTACTCCAGTAGGGCTCAATAATCTTATGTTAATTGACCATCAACCCATATGTTGAATCCCTGTGTATCACATATCAACAAAATTTGCAAAGACAGTTGAATAAAGTTTTCTGAAAGGATAATAGTTTCTAAATTACATTTAGAGACTTAATTCACTATTAACTACCACACTCTGAATACTGCTATGAAAACTTTGATAGTTTGAAGTTGTTAGGACACTGCTGATTCCTGTTTGCTAAAATTTGGTGCAACATAAATAAATAACCTGTCGTATGTTATAGACGGAAAGACTTAATTACTTTACAATCATAAAGATTACCTAGATTAGTAATAAATACCTCTTTGTCTATGCCTAGTAACAACTTCCCACACTTCTACATAGTAATAAATTCGAAGTGTCCTTAATAAGATTTACTAAGATTTCTAAGGTAGTAAAGTTTTTAGACTTTTCGTCTATAGACACGTCGGCCAGACATTCTCACGATAAGTTGCAATAAAATTAGCATAAATAACTATTTCATAACTAAACAATTTGTTATTGTATAATATTTCCCACGAAAGAAATGCTGAAATTGAAACAGGAACTCTGATTGGTAGGTCGTGTGAAATTTGTGGAAAATTTATAATGTTCAACATAATAAAAGTTTATTATTAATTTTGATAGACCTTGTTTAATTTCCATCACTTTCTAATTCTTTAATAATACCTACATATCAATTGTTCAGTTGGTCTATTAAATTTGCTAAGTAGCGGCAATCAGTTACCATTGCCATGTAGTTTTAGTAGCCATTGTCTTGCTTTCATGGACCCTGGCAGGAGTGTATTATGTGAACTGAATCCATTGTGAGATTTCCCCATATCAAATGATGCATAAATTGGGGTGCAACTCTATATAATCTCGTTCACTTCAATAGCAGATATACATTCGCTGCCTCCCTTTCGACGAGGAGTTCATGCGCCTAAGTAAACATGCTTACTATTATAGATACGCTGCCTAGGTATGTTTATTTGAAAACTCCTCTTGGGGCGCTTCTTGACTTACCAACCGATCGTTGTTGGTTCACAGGTTTTATGGTACATTGAGTATTCTGCTTAGGATAGTGTTTACGAGAATCATCCACGAATGAGTGTTATTTATAGTTTTAGTTTAGTATGTAGAGTACTTATTCAATATAGGAATCGCATTTCTAATTAAAACAACTAAATATTGTTTCACAACTTTTATTATTATAAATTACACTATAATTTGGTTAGCAGCATAATATCTTTAGTGAAGGCTATACAAAAATACTTATACCAAACCAGTAATAGCCGACACAAATCGCCGAACAGTAACACAGTCCGCCTCGTGTCGCGCATGCTAATAACGACTGAATGGTGTCTTGGTTTTCATGCGAATGTAGCACGACATTAGTTCCACTACGATCTCAAACAAAACAAAGCAAAAAACACACATTAGAGCTAGTGGTCATCATTATTAAGACATCTTACAGACACTTTAACCCTGAATGAACATTATAGGTATGTACAATACAATACATGCATATTACTTAGTTTTACAAAATAAGGCGAAGTTTTCCCTTACAAAGTAGAAAATGTTGTGATAATTCTTCACAACCAAGCTCCTTATACGAACGGCATTTGAATAACAATTTTTTAGAAGGCATATATATGTCTATAATAGAGATACAGATTAATTATGAGTAACGTAATTTACTACCTTGTGACATGTAGCATTAGGATTTACCAGTATATAGTTCTATTTTAAAATCAAAAACTAAACTAAAAATTAAATCAATAAACACGAAAACCCGTGTTTGGATACCTCCCACGATTCGACGGGAAAGAGAACAAAGTCACCATCGTAGTTATCAAAGACTCAAGAACAAAGGAATACCCGTTAAATAGTGTCAAATATGTATCTACCTCCACCAATGTGCCGTGTAGTGGACCAC
>DWIW01000143.1:0-10831 GCA_018248535.1 Hovala pardalina | reverse complement strand
CTTGTCCCACGATGAGATGGATTTAGACCTTAGTCCACCACGCTGGCCAAGTGCGGATTGGCGGACTTCACACACCTTCTCACACCTTGGGAACTTAGGACTCTTAGGTGTGCAGGTTTCCTCACGATGTTACTTCCTGAGAAATGCAAGGTGATAATTACTTTGTAATACGCACATAATTAAGAAAAATCAGCGGTGAGTGCTGGGATTTGAACTCACGACCTTTCTATTGAAAGTCCGTGTGTTATCACATCGTACCCATGACGTAATTATGCTTCAGAGAACTGTTAGTGTATAGCTAATTAGGATAAATTACATCATGCAAACTTGATTGCGTTCATTAAATTTAACAAAACCATAATGATTTCCCACAGTTCGTTTATGGACATTACATAATTTATAGCAATGAAGGGATCCTCACAATGTATGTTTGATATCATGTTTCTGAAAGTTAGTTACCATAGTAACTTACCGTATGTTAATTTCACTTGGGGTATTTTAGAAAATTTGATACTGAATATAAATTCATCCTTTGTTTGATGTGAAAACAAGGGACGGCCGCATGATTTATTTACTTAGGTCTCGTACATGACCTTTGCATTTTTTACGGAGTTTTCATGTGTAAGGTGTGACGTAGCTGTTTCTAACAAAATACGGTTTTGTAACGCGTATTTTGTAAACTTCAATATTGTTTTCCGTTCATACCAGTATGTATGCCGCAACTTCAATTTTTATCTTTATATATCTTCTGTGTGTATGTGATTAAACTCCTAAACGGCTGAACCGAGCTCAATGAAATTATATTATATGGTGGGATTTTCAAATAATGAATCGCTGTATATATAAGAACTCCTGTGTTAAAATTACAATCTCCATAATAATATGTTACCTACTATCTGTTCTTGTAAATATAAATTAATCTGCGTTGTTGATATGTCAACACATTTGATTCTCCGATTTTTGGATTCCTGGATTGTTTTAAAACTATTTCCATTTACATTCTGCATTTCCCTATACAATATTATATATAAAACTTACTTACTAAAATATACCATTGTTAAATAACCGAAAAGCTCCTCAAATATCTCAAATCATTCCGAGTCGCGCCAGAATTTGTCATTTACGTATTATTGAAGTTTCATGCAAGCGCCATACACAATGTGTAATAATTATTTGCTCAACAGTGAATGTCGGATTTGTCTCTAAACGTATGCATACAACCTCTTCAAACTGCAGTAGATTGCAGATGTCTATTGATTGCAATTACCTCTTACAGAGGGAGAGAGATATCTTCAATGGAAGCTTTATTAATTAGGTATCGAAATAATTAGTAGTTAATCATATGGTAAGCCTGTTGTACAGATTACTGCGAATATGATATTATAATATTGTCTTAAAATGAATTAACTATAGTAAGGTAATCCTTATCTCTACAAATACTATGCAATATTATAAGATATACGATGAGTGTTGCGCATGTGTGCGTTCAGCGGTGGGTATGGCGTGTGCAAAGTCTCATTAGCTAAGTGTTTGCTAATATTCTCTTGACCGAGACAATATTCTCTTATACCGATATTTTGCAAATGTTATATAATTCATTGTCCCTTATAACACCAGCAGAGAGTTACCAGGAGATTATCATTATCTATTATATCATATTATACTATCTATTATATCTAATAATGTTTGCGCAATTGAAGTAGGCCTCAGTGGCATGGGTCGTCGCGCATCGCGGTTCAAGTGTGTCGTGAACATTACCGAACACTTAAATACCGCGTTACGTACACATACTCATGCTTGCCTCCCATTGGGGTAGGCAAAAGACCGCCAATTATTATTACGGTGGATTTTTTTTTCGAATAGATATAATAATTGCTTTTGGCCTTACCCGCTTTGACCGCAAACAATACCTACTTATCAGGTCATTATCGCTGATCCTTACGTTTCGGTAGTACAAGAAATGACTCGCCGCAGGAGCGAATTAGTGCGGCCACGCGTTCACAGTCCTCATTAACGTGAGCCCACGCTGCGCTAGCGGTCGCGCGTCGTGGTTCAAGAGTAGTTTTGATCATTACAACACACTTGATGTTTGATAAATAGTTGTTTACTTGACCTGAGTATTGCTAACATATCATTGAGTCGGTTTCGGTCATAGTTCTTTACCTCTCCGCATAAAAGGCGGTACAAACCTCTTTTATGTAATATTTTATTTCTCATAAAAGGTTCAATAAAGTTGAATAATTAAATAAGAAATAGTTCCCACTCATTCAGGTATTTTAAATGGGAAAAATTAAATAAAATTAATCATACTACTAAATTATTCGTGAAACGAGTAAGCGGCTTATCTCGGAGGTATCATATCGGTGAAGCCGACTTGTTTACGATGTCGAATCGTCATCAATTGGTCGAAACTAGCCGTACACGCGAATTAAGCCGCTTATGTGCCTATTGCTCTTGTATGCGTTTATATATTTCTTAATAAATGTTTTAAAGTTTTCGGCGGATTTTATTTGGAGCCCGTATTTTCTGGCTGCAGGCAAAATGAAATCGTGCTAAGACACTTTCCGCGCTGCCCCTCTCGTGTCCTCATTACCGCGCGTCCACGTCGCTGCGATGTGCGTTGCTTTACAAGTGTTTATAGCGGTTGTTGTATCTACCGCCTCTTTAAATTTCATTAAATTTCCCACAAATTTAGGTTAAAATATAATTTCGGAAATGTTTATTATATAAGAGATGCTTATTTATTTAGTATATTTTCTTAAAAACAAATCAATTCAGATTCACTTACATTCCTGGTAGCTATTAGTTGGGAGTTGTGCTGTGGGAGTGCGACTACCCGCACAATTAAAAAGTTTTTACTTTATTTAATATCTGAACATAAGGCGCATATTGGGTAGACATCGCAATTGTGAAGCACGTGTGTAATTTATAATAATGGCGATTTTCAAATTCTTTTACGGCCTTTTCGTATCCGTACACATTGGATTGATTTTAATCCTATCAGTTCAATTATTGGCTTTCAATTGTTCGACCTTTATCTTTGTGTTCTCAAACGAGGAAAAGCCGCCGTTGAATCGAACTCAATTATCGATATTTGTGTGAATCATTTATATAAGTAAATTTGATTTATTGTACGCCTTCAAGTTAAATCAACAGTCAATTTTTGTCTTTTTCTATTTCTATTTATTTTACATCCTAGCGGATTTAACAAGTGTACATTGATAAACCATATAAAACGATCGACAATCCTATTGTGATTATTAAAACTATATCTACATGGTTTTATAACGTCGTACAAAAACTTTTCTAAGTATTCGATTGATTGTATATTTATGATTGCAACGCAGTTTTTAACATTATGCTGCACTCATTCTATTCCCACATTAAGAATTGGCATTTAGTTTATATCGTTATTTATTTCATAGTATTAATATATTTCTTTAACACTAACTGATAAATGTTATGAAACGGTCATTTGTTGTGGAATGCTCGAACTTCGTCGTTTAGATAAGAAAGTTAAAGTCTTCAAATTCATAGACAGTAATTACAACTTCGTTATCTAGGTAACTACTGGGTACTGATTACCTGACACGGCTTCCATGACAGTATACAAATGTTACAACTAAATCACTCGTCATCAATAGTGAAATGTTTATAGAAATGCCTGTAACCCATAATATTGCCCCACTGCTTGGCTCGACATAAGATACCGTGATAACCTAGTTCGGAGGATCGTGAGTTCAAATCCCGGCGCGCATTACTGATTTTATAAATTACGTGCGTATTAAAAAGCAATTCTCAAATGTTAGTTAAATTGGAATTAATAACAGATTATACTAGTTAAAGACTTTACCATACTTTCAAGAACTTTATGGAGAACATTCAGATGTGCAGTTTTCCTCACAATGTTTCCTTCCTTGTAGTAGGAATCAACTGTACTTTAATATTCAATTATCTTGTATAAAGTGACATTCATGTAGCGCGCTTAAGTCTATGCAGTTAGTTAGATTTACTCGAAGCCTGGAAGTGCTAAGTAGACTTAAGTCTCATATTATATTTACTGAGGATATCCTCCGGGCGGCAGAGTAACATAGTAGGCTGGCTTTGTGCAAGTTTCATACGGATTGTCTAGAGAACAATTCTGTGGCTTTGCAACTTTAATTTGACTTGGCGCGTCGAATTTCGGATATTTATGTAGTCAAGTTGGTGCTGGTACTTTTGTTCTGAATCTTATACTTAGTCTTCGGCGTTAGAGTAGTGTGAATAGATGTTAATTGACTAAGTATTGAATTATGCATTCCGCTTTCTTTTATTGTGGAAAATACATTTATTTAAGGTAATAACTGCGTTATAACAAACAAAACTTTTTTTTAAACTGTTTGAAAGAATGTTTTTCAGTTTTACCAAAGAAACTACCACCGGGGCTAACACCATTGACACATTTGTGTCAATGCTCAAAACATGTTATGATTTATTTATAGGTACATGTGATTTTATATTAAATATCTATGAAGGACTCGATGCTCGGGGACATAGCCATAAATTTCTTAAAAAATACATCATTTATTGTTATAGAACACATTTTAACCCAATATTTTTATTTGTTACAGGTATTTGTTGCTGAATGTTTTCACCCTTGCATTATGTGCGTATTGGTAGATAGCTTAATTTTTTTAAAAGCCTCGTAATAAATAAACGACACATTTATTCTGGACGTAAAACATAGGAGGTGTGAAAATATGCGCAAGAATATTTTGCAAAGATAAGATCGCGTTCGTGATAAATGACTTATATTTTTCAACCGTGAAATATGTTTTCATTCAACGCTCGCCACTTTCATTATGCTCACCAAGGGATAGCTGGAAAGGGAAATAGGACGCGTTTAAATAGCTGATGCTGGCGATGGTTTGATTACAGTTTTCATTCGCAACAAAGAGATCGTGGACCGAGTCGTGTGTAACGTTTGTTTGAAAAAAATAACGCCGCATAGAGAAGGAGCAATCTTTACTTGTATGCGACGCTTTGTGCTAGTGTAGTACCTACCTAGCAATACCTACACGTAACTGCCAATTCGTTATTCATATCCGCGCTACGCATTCATTTTACACGCGTTCGGGCAAGTCTTAGGATTCCTTTGCTTTCGTGCAAAACGCGGACTAAACTTAGACGCGACTTAAAACTGAGTAACGACTTTTCCCTGTTATTTATAATGAACGAAACTAATATCTCTCTAAGCCGAAAAGTGCTTTTCTGACACTGTCAGACTTTAATTATGCTCTAAAACATTAAGAAGAATGTATATAGCCCGGTAGACTAAGGCTTTACCATTGTATAAATTATTACCAGTTACCGATAGGACCAATTATGAAGCGACATGGAGACTTGAAAGGAAATATTGTCAAATGTATCTATTTCGTATTAAACCACTTAACAAGATCACGCAAAGACTCAGTAATCTGTTTTCCTTTATTTGACGGCACATTACCTTCGATTCTGCCTGTAGTTGTCAACATGATCAAGGTCATATCATAAGTAATGTATGAAATACTCTCCCCAGCCTCTCAAGGCTCTTTGATTCGTTCCGATGTGGCGCGGTTTATGTTCTCAAAGCGATTTTTGTTTGATCTCCTCCATCCTATTACATGCGTTTGGATTTCGGGACTGGATGGCTGTTATTGACAGATGTTTTTATGAATAATTAATGTTCTCATACTCTCGTGGCTGTGTCACATAAATCAGCGTTTTAGATGTAAAATTTAAAGTGGCGGTGATTTATGAACTTCCATGGTTCATCGATTTTACTTTAAGCTCGTGTTGCTACGATTTACCGTAAGTCTTTGATCATTAATTACTGTCTTATATTAGAAGTGATGGCTACCGATTCTTTTGTATTATAGGAAAATAATTTTTAGGTAGCAATTTTCTTGAAAAATAAACGTTTATACTTGTTATTTAAAATTGCGTGATGTGTTAAAATTGAGTGACACTAATATTGAAGACGAAAGGCACTGGGGTCATCAGGGTGACACCTGGGTTACGATGTGAAAGGGCAAACCATCATAAACCGGGATTAAATTTCATGGATCCTACCCTTTTATAAATTACTTACCAATTACAACAACTATCATTCACCCATATTTATGTATGTTTCCTAGAACATTTGTCGTGTTACACAGTAAAGTATTATAAAGAACGTATATATCACCTAACAATTGTGTAAAAAAAAATACACCGCAAGCTAGTCCGATACGCCGTAAGTTCTACAAAAGAAGTCGGAGCCACAACCACAGACCGCTTTGCATTAAAATAAATTTCATTGTATGAATTCTCAAGTGAAACTCCTCCAAAATACATCGCCCGGAACGGAACTAGTTGCCAGTCGGCGCTGATAAAGTGAATTATTCAAGGGGAGAACGACGAAAGTGTTGACAATAAATTCTGTCGACAGACCGCTTACATTTAAATCACAAAGGTACGTAGCTGTAACGTGGCCAGTGTGTTTTCGGTGCAGTAGGAGTTGAATTAATCGGGGTCGCGATTAAACCGCTATTTACCCCGTCAACATCAGTTCCACAGTGGTGCGTAACGTTACGGTTGTATTTAAATTGGTGGATTTGGTTTGTCTAAACAGCTGGCCGCAGAATTTGAAGTTAATGATTTCTAACAAAGTCATATGTGACAAACGCTGATGAGAACCATAACAGGGAATTGGGATTGAGAAAATGACGGTTTTGTGGCTAGTGTACCCAAACATTTGCGGAAACACGAAGTTGCTAAGTCCCGCCAGTGCGGCCGAGCCATTAGGGCAATGCCGCGTGCAAGTGCGTCTGCAAGAGTTTTTGCGTCGTCTGATAAATGTTGGACGCCGAATTTATGTGCCAGAATTGCCAGGACCGTTTGGTTACTACGATAAATATGCTAATGCCTTTCTTGCTGTAGGTTGCTAAATTCGAAGCTGTTTGTTTGCGGAATTCATAATGCGGGTGTTTGTGTCTATGTTTAAATTTAATTTAAAAACGATAACTCTTTTTTATTTGTGTACGATTTTTAAGCCAGGCATGGTGGTTGCATCCTCCCTTGCTATATATTCTTATCTTGTTTATGTTTGTCTACGCCAGAAGTTAGACTCAGTATTTCGCGCCTGTAGCGCGCACGGGGCCTTAAAGGAGATTCGTGTCAAGCGTCCGCGCCCGGGGCGGCGCGGCGGTCGCGGTGCATTGAGACACTCATTAACAATTCTCCAGCCCACCCGTATCACGGTCACACGTGCATTATGGAATGACCTGGAAGTGGGGATTGGCGGCTTGATGGCGGGATGGAATCCTAAAACAGCTGAACCTACTTTGGGTTTTCTGTTTGGACGGGAAAATTCTGAACATTCGCGATTTCGCGATATATTCTTATTAGATTTTATAAACATGATCAACGTTGTCTTCATCATCACCTATCGTTGGTAGGGATTGGCATGATTTGATTGATATTAATATTTTTTGAAAATACCGCTGCTTCCTTAAGTTTAGAATCCTTAAGTAAAGAACACAGTAAGAAGCTCAGTAGTTGTTCGAAGAGATTATTCAGAATCAACATTTATTTAAGGTGTTTCAACGTGCTCATAACCATTTGTCTAAGAACTGGGCTCCTCATGGTTATAACCAAGTCATAACCCTCTTACTATAATATAATATATATAAATATATACAATACCTCTGCGCTAGATAGAAATGTTTATCTAGTAAACGTTTCTATGCTCAAACGTATCACATTAACAAACGCTTATTCTAGTTTCATGTACGAGTAAGATCGAATACAAACAACGCATCGTTAGAGCCAAAACTACCACTTGCCGTGTCGTATTATGTTACGTACAGCGACTGAATTGTGTTCCAAGGAATTCTTCCGGCGAAAAGTTATATAGAATAAAAAAAACACTCCGAATGAAGTTAAATGTATAGTGTATAGATCAACCAGTGGATATGTGGGAATGCATGCTCTTTTGCTATTCTATTCGCATGAAAACAAGCGAGGTAGCTGCTGCAAACGAAGGTGGATAAACACAGATTTCCAACCAAGCTACGAACGGTTCGACGAGTGACAAAGCAAGAGCGAGCATGTGTGAACTTGGCTTAAGATCGAGAACAAGCAATGCGTTCTCAGTACTGGTGGAATTGCGTCGCAAACACATAACATGGTGTGTGAGCAGTCACACACAACCGTGGCTCGCACACACACAACCCTAGCTGATGAACAAGGAGCGAAACACAAAGGACACAATTAGTCGCGCTTTGCTTAACGGTATATAAAGAAATGAGTTCACAATGGCTCGTGTGCTTGCGACCCGCGACATGTAGTATTGTTTACGCTTGTAAGGAACTAGATTTAGCGCAATTTTGTTTGCATCCGAAAATGAAGTGGAAAATACGAGTATATCGAGAGTTTAATTAAATCCGATTCGATTTAGGTAAGGGTTTCATTGAAAGTACGCCAAACATTGATTAGGTTGGGTGACTATCAAACTTTGAGGCAGTTGTTGAAAAAGCTATTTCGACAGGTTTAGAAATGCGCTGAAAGCCAATAGTATTTTCGTTTAGAATGTTTTTGTCCATACTTTGCCAAATTCAGAGAAATATGTAGGTACTGTTAATATAGCGACTAATTCGTCTAAGAAAAGTCAGTATTATTGATACTTACATAGCTCAGTGCTTCTTACATCTTAAAAACATCGTAAGCTTTCAAGCTTGTGTATTCAATAGAGGTAACCTGCAGCTTTACAAGTGTTGGTTTTTGAAAGGAGTCGTTTTGGTATGAATGACTTGAACATCCTGACCTACTAACAAGGCCTTTCAACGAGGTCTTAGGGTCAGCAGCATAAAGATGCTTTTATTAGTATGGGAATGCTTCTCGCTATCTCTATGTCAAAGTGGCGCACTAGCTATAGTAAAGAAGCGACTGATTAGCAATGGTCGGTAAGAATTACTCACGAAGTTTCTCTGGCTATTATTAGTCATTAAAAGGACAATTTCTATACTAACGAGTAAGAATAGATTTTCGTATCGTTTAACGGTATGATGAATCGGTCCAGTTCAGTGACGCTATAAGGGGTAACAGTTGCTGTCCATTCGAAAAACATAGAATCGTTTACCGATCATCACCTACTTCCGCATTGCAACGTAAAAACAATAAAGAAAAATCATAAATAGGAAATGCAGTAGTAATAAATAATGAGATAAATTTCCAGTGAAACGTTTTCTTTTCACATGATTTCTTCACAGCTTTTTTTTGTGGAAAACAAGTAAGCGCATAATACAAGTTCAATTGATAACCATTTTTGGTTATCTTTTATTTGTCTATGAAGTCGTGAATCAACACATCTAATGAATTAAAGGTAGGTGAATCACGTAAAATTTGAGTATTTATTTACCAATTACACCTATGGTAAGTCATGTTCACCAGAAATGAAGCAGCTCAAAATGGAACCAAATAATTTCCTCAGTTATACTAATTGAAATAATCCAGTAACGAATGCTAAAAGCGATGCTTATTCAAATATTAATAATTCCATACGAAAGCAAACTCGCAAGCTAGCGCAATGAATTCAACCTATTTGAAACCGCCCGCATGTTGATGTATTAGGTATAGACACAACGACATGTATTCTATCCATTCATGTACACAGTATATGAACGGATACAATACAAATAGAGCTGTAGACAGTACAAGAACAATTAATTGGAATCGTTTATTACAAACACGTGCTAAAAGCCTAATTGCTTTGGGATTTCGATTGGAACAAAAATGGCTATGTAGAAAACGACAATGCAGTTAAATTGTCGTTTAGACGACTCAAGAACACGTCCTTGAATCGTTGAAATTTAATTTTCGCTACGTTCCTAAGTATCAAAAATTAATATTATCAAAACATATGAGTCGTAATTGCATTTGCTAATATGGAGGCAATCGAACTTCAAATAACACCAATAATAAATTGAATAACAATATCCAGGGTTTGAGTATCAGTAAATCTAGGGACTTGGGATGTGGATTTTCATAGTTATAAGAAAACTTCCGTTCCTTGTAATGGGTCGCTAAAGGGTAGCTAAGTCATTTTTAATGTTCTGGTGGATATAATTATTTTATGAAGAGATAATTTTTACTTAAAATTATCTTACGTTAATTTATTATTTAGAAATGTGGTTGCGCTCATGATAGTGGAAGACAAATTGCTTCTGTGGCATTCATTGTGCTTGCGACCTGATTTTTTACGCCCATTTTAAAGCGGCTTTACAAGCTTTTTACTCTAGGAAGTCTTTTGAGATCGTTCCACGGATCTCGTTTGCGAGCCGCTTTTTGCGATTCCATCGTGGAATAAAAATGCAATTGTTGTACCTACAACTCGCAGTTAACTATTGCGTACCGCAGTCACCTCTGTTAAAGGACATTGTTGTTCGACTTTATTTATGCACGATACCGAAACTTTGAATGGTTATTGTGGTGCCTTCGAAAGCGGGGTAGGTACGTCTGTTGAGTACCGGCCTAGTTGATGGCGTTTCGCAAGGACTTTTACTGCCGTACCCTTTCAGCGGCAGTATAATAAGACAAGATAAAGTCGTGAATTTAACCCAAGAGAAATCTTAACTATCCACCTGTAATTTAATTTTGCGACGTGGTTTTCCTAAACGAGGCCACTGGGAAAACAAATTGTATTAAACCTTTTTTTCGCCAATGCTATGTATACATTTGTGAGATTAATTGATCGCTTTTGTTAAGGGTATTGTCTACTTCTACTATTTTTATTGTGTTCTTAGAAAGAACGTAATTTTGTAGTAGTAGTGGT
>DWIW01000142.1:0-10836 GCA_018248535.1 Hovala pardalina | reverse complement strand
ACCGGTCATAGTGGGGTCATCTCACGCGCCCTGGATGGGGCGTGGGGAAGCTAGTTTTCAACGCGACCGTAAATACAGGCCAGTCTTCGCCCGAAAAATTGTAGCCGACAATGTTCTTCCTAGACAGGCGTCGATTTGCTAGGAGTGACGACCCCAATAGATATGGTAAAAGGCAAGAGAGTTATTAAATATTTTAAAACAAGGTCACACGATTACAATTTTCAATGAATAAGGAATTGGCAGTAATGGCATGGTGTTATCACTGTTTATAAATTTGTTTTTCCTTTTAATGGTAAGAAAGTAGAAGTAATTAGTAAAAGTAACAGTGAGTAAGCACTAAGTAACGGAGTTGGATTGATTGCCCTTCGGCCAGTCGCTAAAATACTGTCCTACTGTTATGTATAGAGGACTTCTTCAAATAATTCTAAGTAAATAAAAACCCAAATTGTTTTTGAAATTTTATTGATTTTTTTGTTTATTTAACTCTTTAACATAAATAGCATTTATTTTTAATTATTACAAGTTACAGATACAAACGTACAATACGCATTGCACAATTAATAAATTAAAATATAAAATAAAGTTTAAATATTATCAAACTACTGCAACTAAAGTACGGTACGTAACGACATTGCTTTTCGTAGCGCCGGTGACCTTATAGTAAAAAAATATTGAAAAAAAAGCTTATTGATATTTCAATTCCTTTATTTCATTGATTGCATTACAATAAAAAAAATTACTTCGGGACGAAAGGTCGGTGATCGGCCTGGTACTGTGGAGACACGGCAACGTTAGGGCGAGCCGAAGCACCGAACGCCCGACCCGGCTTACGGCAATCGATAAATGGCGTCACTTGACCAATAAATCAACTGGCGCCATCTATCGCATAACTCAAACATCACTTAACGAACGACTAGGCTTATTATACCCGACCGGAATTGCGCCCCATAATCGACTGGTGGAGAGAAATGCTGGTGTTTGGGGCGAAGGGTAGAGACGCTCACTCTGTGCTGAGAGCGCGAGACTCCTGGACGAGATAGACCTGGGAGCCGGGCACGGTGGAGGTGGTGACGAAGGTGCGGTGCTTGGCACGGATGAGCGAGAGGTTGCTCTCGGCGACGTCAGCGCGATCCTCAGCGGCTTCCAACTCACGCTGGAATCGTCGTACCCGCGTTACGCTTTGCTGGGAGACTCCCTCCTGTTGATAACAAATGTAGTAAATAAGCAGATCGTATTAAAATTATACGCTACACTTATGTATGAGATTTAATGTTTCCTAGTAAGATGAGTAGGTTTCAATGGTCTCAAAGATTATTTATTCAAAACTAAGCTAGAATAAATTTTAAAAATTCATGAAAAGTCCTACCTGCTCGTTCAACTGCCTCTTATAGATGCAGACTTTCTGGTTGGTCTTTTCAAGGGAGTCCTGGAGAAGGGCAATGTTCTTCTGGTCCTCTTCGCACTGGATCATGACTTCCTTGAGCTGACGCTCCTTCTTGCGCAGGATCTTGATGGTTTCCGCGTGCCTCCTCTTCTCCTCGTCCATCTCCAGCTCCAAGTCCTTGATGCGCGCCTCCATTTTGCTGATGATGCGCTTACCACCAACGATGGCGTTAGCCTCGACCTCTTCCAGACGGATAGAAATGTTCTGTAAAATAATGCAACGAATGATTTACTTTTGCTTGGAGTTTTTTTCTTTTGACTACGGAAAATATGGGCTTCATTTAAATGAGGCTTAACAAACAGTTGCCGGAGTCTCAACAGTTGTCGAACTTCAGACCTAAGAAGTTTAAAAGCGTTATGTCGTAAGTAAAAAATAATAACAGAGATGTAGGTATATAATAGTATCTGGGAACTAGTTACTAGTACTATACAACGCAGATACAAAATAAAAGCTGCATCCATCTAACCTTGACTTCAATTTCGAGAGACTTCTTGACAGCTTCAATCTTGACAATCCTCTCCTGCTCCTCGTGCAGGTGCTCGACGGTGTGCTTCAGTTCAGTCTGTAATACACAATATGATTAATTAAAGTATATTTTTGAGGTAATAAGTCAATTTAAAGGTATCTCCTCACACAATATTACTGAATTTGTTGTGCTAAGCCTTTGGATTGTTTTCTAATTTCTTCTTCTTCAAATATGTATGATAACGGTAGCCAATCAAAGGAAGGATTAATCACCTGGACGCGCTGGAATCTCTCATCGCAGACGCGAAGCTCCTTGGTGATCTCATCGTAGTCAGCAGCCACGACCGCGAGCTCCTGCTCGATCTTGGCCTTGCTGCTGGACAGGTTGACATTGATGACGGTCAACTCGTTGATGCGGGTCTGGGCTTCTTCGTACGACTGCTCGATGGTGCGCTTAACTCGGAGGGCCTGAGAAACAATTGTACGTCAAAATGATTGTTTCGATCACGAAATCAAATTTAAGAGTACCTTGTTCGGGGCTGACATCAGTATATATATCATATATTATTATGAATGCAAAGATTGTTTAATCATAAATGGTAATTATTTACCTGCTCGTAGTTGCCACGGATTTCTTCTACCTCGCCAGTGAGAGACTGTATTCTGCGTTGAGCAACGCCATATTGGTCGAGGGTCACCTGGAGCTGCCTCTGTACCTCATCGTAGTGGGTCTGGATCTCAGTTAGCTGAAAACCGTAAGTGTCTCACAATAATCATCAAGCACAAGGGTTATTAAAAAAAAGTTTCCTCTTATGTTTGCTTCAACCTATAGTGGCCCACTGCAACAATAAGCGTACTCAGTCCCGCGGCACCGCTTGTGGATACAGTAGGTGTTAGATTAAGTTTTGTTTTTGTACCTGCAATGACTGCTTTTTGATGGTCTTCTGCAGATCGATGTTGGTCTTGTTGGCAACATCAAGCGTCAGTTCGAGCTCGGTGATCTGAATCTGCAGCTTCTTCTTGATGCGGGTCACCTCGGTCTTCAGCTTAGTCTCAGCCTCGACAACGCGGGCATTCAACTGCTCGATTTCAATGCTGGTCTGCTTGCTGCAAAGAAACCATATTTAAGTACGCTTAACAAATGATATGTTATGAATTAAAATAAATTTTAGTTACATTTTTACCTAGAATCAAACATTAAATGTGTGCTTAGATTTTCGAATTGCTTTAACGTTTCTTTCAATTCGTTTAGTTTATGCACGTAATCGATATTTATAACTGGTATTTCCGTTTCGATTTTAACAATACATGTCGTTGGAGATACTGCACGCACTGTTCTAGCAAATTCAGTACTGGACTCCACGTATTTACTTTCAGAAATATTCGACAGTTTTGTATTATAAAGTTTCGTTCGCAATTGTTCTGTGTAGTCAGATAAATCTCGGTCCATGTGCACTCTTGCTTTTGGAGTTGGCCGTGGCATAACTTTCGGAGTTCTATATCGAGCTTCTGCAACATTTTGCCTACTTTCTTGTAGCAATGTCTGAGCAATAGCCTTGGCTGATTTACCTCGATACATTTCAGCTTTCCTTTTTAATTCGGCTCCAGCATTGACGTTGTCTTCATATAACTCGAGTTCCTTCTCAATTTCATTTAACCTCTTCTTTTCTCGTTCAGCGCGAAATTTCTCCATATCCATTTTCTTCTTCTTAGTTTTAGATACAACACTTTCAACTCCAACGTGTTTCGTGACGTTCGCTGCTGCCGCAGTTGCAACCACCGAAAATGGCGATCTCTTTCCTACTGTGAAGGTGTTGAGATCTCTTTTGGCCTGCTCAGATATTTCGTGAGAAATTCTCGAGACGTCCGCCTCGGAGTACGGTTGAATTGGTTTATCGAATCTGTACTTGTCTAATCCCCTCTCGTTGTTCCACGGCAAATGAGGCGGTTTGGCTGTGACGCCTTGCTCTTTGTTGTTTATATAGTCAATCATCGGCTGATAGAAGTTAATTCCATATCCATAATTGTCTTCGTACACAGCGGTGGGAGGCTTATTCCACTTATATTCGGGCACTTTAACCGGCGGCATGATGATAGATTAAACGTAACGTTGATTGAAGCATCAGCCGTGTGCCATCGAGCACCGAGGTGATCGTAACTGGGGCGCAGGGAAAACGAGCCGGACTTTTGTAGATTTCATCAGCATTGATGTGCCAATTATATTTTACGTACACTGTTAATAATCACCAATCAGAACCGCTGTTATATTTAAACGGATATCGTGCCAATTTTCAGTATTACATTAAATGCGGATACACATCTTCATCAAGCTTAAAATAATTATTTACTAAGGGCATACACTAATACTTACAACATATAAAGTTCAATGAAATATTGTAGTGCGTACTTTTTTACTATATTTTCTTTATCTACATTGATTACAGTTATAAAATTATATCATCAATTTATTGGCAAAACTCCAAATAAAATGTGTCATGGTTGTATATTTAATAGTTTGAACATTACGCGTTTGGATGACGACAATCACTCAACAGCCATAGAATTATAGAAGGTGTCAAAGGCGTAAGATGTCTATGATGTTCAGTGTACAGTTCCTATTTGGCGTGCTCATTGTGAATATGTGATGTTTGATCAGTACGTGAATTGGATATTGAATTGAAGTTGACTTATTTAGTATAATAGGATAGTATCGTAAGTACAGAATATACGCGCGTCTGTGATTTGTAAGTATCAGTTGGTTTTAGCGTTAGAACATTTCGTATTTTCCTTATCCCCCTTTTAATTCATATCACTGGTAATGTCAGTATAGTGTAATCGGTTATTTAATTGATGACGTAGTTGTCAGGACTCACCGGATAGCTTCGATCTCTTCCTCCTTCTCCTGGAGGCGGCGCTCGGCCTCGTGGCGGAACTGGCCCAGCTCACCGGCCAATCTCTGCGCACGCTGCTCTTCAGCCTTGCGGCCCTGCAAGCAAGCGTCAAATATGTATTCGTATGATGTTTAAACCTTTGGAAGTATAGAAGTCGTCGAATGCAGAACACGGCTTGTAAAAAAGAGTACAGGTCAACCTTCGACACGGTGGACCGTCGACCTGAAGAAGACAGAGGGAAACCACTGGATGCAAAAGACCGACCGATGCACAGTACCGGTCTGAGTGTCATCGTGGGAAAGGGGAGGCCTATGTCCAGCAATGGACCAGCAGCTAACATAGTTTATAATTATATAGTTATTAATTTATCCCTATTAATATCTAATATGAATAAATTTGTTTGCGCTTAAATGTACTAGAAAAAAAATTATTATCTTTTTTCAGTGTTATATAAAATGTTTATAAAATTATTATATTTATTTATTAATGTTAAGTATTTATTTATATATGTATTTTTATATATTTTTTTTATTATGCATTGCGACGTGAGTTTTGGAATAGCCTAAACATGCTCTGTGTCACCAGTAACTTTATAAAGCCGTTTATCTCACTATTACAGTGGCAAACATACATTGTATACATTATGTTATGTTCCAACACGGAAAATTGGAAAGGCATTAATGTAAGACTGTTGTCTAAACACATAATAATATGCAGCAAAGGTTGTTTAAATATCACAGGAAACTTTATTCCATTTTTTGGGACTCCGTTTAAACATCATCGCCAAAAGATCATTTTACATTACAGATGTAGTGTATGTAATGTATCGCTTTGTTGCTTGTAGTTCTAAAAATATTTCACGTCGGGATCGGTTGAAGCGCTGGCAAATGTCAAAAGTATAATATTGGGCTATATTTGTCGTTGAACTGTTGCCAATGAGTTGCTAATTGCTAATGACTTTACCGAGAATAGATATTAATTATGTTGGTACATCATATTATATATATTGTCACGCATTTAACTAATAATGTAATAAATTTGTAGTTAAATATTAAATAGGTCACAACTATTTTACATGTTCCGTTTCAAGAGAGAACATACCAAAATAAATTTACTAACTAAAATTTACTAGGTGAGTTAGTTGTTCGGTGTGATAGCAGAGTGCATTACTTACAGCCTCTGCCTCCTTGTAGGCGGCGGTGAGTTCCTCTCGCTCGTTCTCAAGACGGCGCAGCTCGATCTCGAGCTCGTGAAGACGGCGGGTCAACTCCGTGAGATTGGCGCGCGCGTCGTGCAAGTCATCTGAAGGGAAAAGTTGCATTTTGTTATACGTGTTGTCCCCAAAGAAGTAGGTGAATGGTACATCCAATTTTCACTCGGTAAGGATGGCAGGCTATGAGAGCTACAGGTTCTCATTCTTGAAGGCAAGCGAGGCTTAAAGGAAGCACTCCCTTGGTAACGCGTCCCGAGATGCGCAGGGTGGCTGCCCAAGGAAATCTTCCCACCTGCCCCAGAGGTCAGGTGGGAAGATTTCCTACTCAATAAAAAACTATCACTATCCGGACATAGTGGTGAGCTGGACAAGACATAAAACCTGATTATTTATAGCCCAACCGGAGAATCGAACCTAGGACTTAGCAATTACACTTATGACTACTACACCAACAAGAGAGCTTTAGACTTAGTAGTACTAAGTAACAACTTTAGATTGCCACGCAGTCGTAATTAGCGCGCGATTTTTTTTTTAAATGGACAGGCTCTGTTGGCCCTATTGGTCTTTACAGTGTCACCGTATGGAAAACGAATCTTCTTTAGCTTGAAATCGTAGGTGACTCGTTTTCTGTTCGTTAGTCGTTTGTGTGGTGGTTCTAAATTGTGGTAGTCACGATAAACACTGTCAGGCTGACGGGTACATTATATTTACCTCCCAGTTTCTTGTTCTCGCGGCCAAGAGCGTCCTTCTGTTCGCGGGTCTTATCCAACTCGTGCGAGATGCGCTGCAGTTCAACCTGCTTGTTGCGCAGATCGCGCTGCGTCTGTTCGTACAGCTGCACAGTCTCCTCCAGACGCGATTTGATCTCAATGTTGACGCGCTCCAGTTGTTCGGTTCTCTTCTGCAGCTCCCGAGCCGTTCCGTTGGCCTTCTCGAGATCGATGATGAGGATCTCAACCTAGGGATGATAGATAGATGTATTAATCTATCAATGATGAATATCTAAATCTAATGTCTGTCTTGTTAAATTTTGTCTGATAATTTTTATGCAGTTTTTAATGAGATTTGTACCATTTACTGATGAGGTATCTATGAATAAATAATTTCAAATATTTGCTGTATCTTTGTAGTGTCATACCTCGCTCTGCAGGCGGGATTTCTGCTTCTCGATATTGTTGATCTTAACGATGAGGGTCTCAATCTGTTCCTCTTGCTCCTGAATGCGAGCGGAGTATTTGCGACGGATCTCCTCGATCTCCTCAGACCTGGCCGAAGCTTCGGCTTCGAACTTGGACCTCCAGTGCTGGACCTCGCCATTGGACTTGACCAGCTGGCGTTCCAGGTCCAGACGCGCCTCGGATTCCTCTTCAAGTTGCACACGCACAGATTCCAAGTCGATCTCAACCTAAAATTTTGGAAAAGAAAATTGATGATTTTGTGCATATTACAAGTTTTTTTTGTTATTTTATATGATCATTCTATATATAGTTTACCTGGTGCAAGGTAGCCTCAAGCATTGAGCGCCTCCTCTCTTCATCTTCGAGCCTGCGGCGCGAGTCCTCGAGCTGGCTGATCACCTGGCTCCTAAGGTATACTACATTCTCAATGTTCACCTGAAATAATCAATTAAGCTAGAATAAGTTAGTGTAAAAATTAAGGTAACTGTTGTAGAAGTGATCATTTTACATGGGGAATATGTCCTCGTATATTAGACAAATATACGTATAAGTACTTTTACAATAAAGCTATCGCATTGGATAGATATCGAGTGGTATCCTTAGCTAGTTTATACAACGTCCAGTCGAGGTTACAAAAATAAATCAATATTTCAGAAGAAATTATGACAATATATATCTTTCATCAATAGTCTATCGGGCCTTGATTTAAAAAAAACTTGAAACAAATTTTCTCAATTTATGTTTGTACAACAGAATAATAAATCGTGAGGCTTCAACAAAATCAATGTATTATTCTCATGTTTATTTATTTACCTTAAGGTCTTGAACTTCCTTTGTGAGTTCAATGTTCTCTTGGGACAAGCGCTGCTTGTGGGAGGTGATGTCCACAATACTACGGTTGAGCTCTTCGATCTTGACATGGAGTTCGCTGATGGTGATTTCGAGTCTCTCGCAGGTCTTGACGATTGTGATCTTCTCCTTGGTCACGTTCTCCACTTGGGCCAAAAGCTCGTAGACCTCTGCTTGGAACTTGGACTTCTCTTTCTCAGCCCTGGCGACAAGGAAATTATACCATGCCATCAAGGGGAAAGAAACTGTGACAAATTGTGTTTGGTGACAAAAACAACGAATGATCAGTTCAACGCAGAGCATTTCGCGTTAAGATCAATAGCAGAGCAATTCTTATAATTAATACATTGCACAATATACGCAAGATTAATTCATATAGATTATCTTATCGCTACAATAAACATTCAAATGTCCTACCTGGCTTTGTTGTGGGTGAGCTTATCAATCTGGTCTTGGAGGTCAACCACAATTTCTTGGTGCTTCTTCTTAAGCAAGTGCGCGGTTTCTTCCGACTCCAGATGGACATCTTCCAGGAGCTTACGGAGCTTGGACAGCTCAGTATCGCGTTTCCTGTTGATCTCGAACTGGAAAAAATATATAAGATCGTTTCAAATCTCGCACCCTTTGCCCTTATTCCTTAGCGCACGGATTTGATTATTATATTTGTACAAAACATTCCTTGAGAAATATTTATTATTGTTAATTTCAAAAAAATTAAACTTTGATTAATGCCAATGAATTTTGGAACAAAAATGTTATTTAATGCTCCATTAAAACGTTATTCTGTAAATAACACCCTTAACTTATATAGTTATGTCGCTTAGCTGGTGTAGATCGCAATGCTGTTAGTGAACAATGGAGATATCGCAAAGCATTTAAATAACATATATTGTATTGTGAGCTCACGTACTGTTGTACTAGAATGTTTATAAAAATGGGCTCATCAATATTGTTTTCTTATGCATGTTACTTTTCTCCAACTGCATATCTAATTGGCTCCTTCAAATGCTGTTGATCATCTAAATTCGAACAAGTTTAAGTTATCGACTTGTTGTTTTGTCTTGGTTGATTCATCTTTATAACAACTGATATGTTCAAATACAGCATTGTTTTTGAATACTTGCGAACAATATATTATCTTAGAATATATTCTTACCTGTAGCAAATTTTCATACTCAGTTTAGCTTATTTCTTAAATATGATGTATTTACCTGGCTTTCAGCTCCACCCTCAGCTTCTTCCAGCCTTTCGGAGAGCTGGATGACTTGCACGCTCAAATCTGCCTTCTCCCTTTCGATCTGAGACAAAATAATATTTATAAACCCTGAGAAAAGTAAAAAAAAAAAGTTAATAAGCATCACACAGAATAAACCTCAGTGACAGTATTGATGGTATTCAATTGTGACGATGCTACTATTTATTATGATCTAGAAGGTATTCGTTAATTTATTAAATTTTTCTACAAAAATCCAGGGCCTTTCAAGTAAATAGATGAAATAATATCAACTTGCCAAACATCGTCATTATAGTTGATTGGTTTGAGCAAAATGTTGTTTAAGTTCTGAACGTCAATAAAAATGTAGAAATTATGCAATGCAATGCTTTGATAATGCGTCCTTCGCATATTTCTTCATTGTGTCCGGCTAAAATAAGAATCGATTCCCATCTCACGGCAGCTGTGACTAACTTGGATATTTTCGCCACTAACTCCGCGATCTATTATTATATTTCAATATTGTGGCATTCTCAACGGGCATCATTTGGCCCACTTTCAAAAGTGAGACCAGAAAGTGAGAAGTTGAAGTTTCAGAGAATGCTTTCGCTCCGTGACTAAATATATCGCGGGGTTTGCAAACGCCGCTGGTCGCGTCTCCGCCGAGCTTCGCGCGTTGCAGTCACCGCGCATCGCGAAAGCCGCGCGCACGAGTATGCCACTGGATCCAGAAATAGAACAGCGGAGCCGTGATGCCAAATGAAATGAACCATAAAAGACAAACATGTACGAACCGACGATAATTTAGTTATAATTTTGTTTTTAAAGGTGGAAAAAATTATAATTATCGTTACATCTAAAATAATTATATTTATGTATCAAAACCAAGATATTCAACTGTTTTTATTGTTCATAAACTTTAATAATTAAGTATTTTAAAAAAACACTTTTTCAAAGTCTTACTTTCACTAAAAATTTGTTTCACACTTACACTATAAAAAGCTGTTAAACAAAGCAAAAAGCATTTTAAAATTTAAAATTATTTTTGTGACAATTAAATACTAATAAAAATGTAAGGGTGGCGCTTCAATGAATTGACAGCGAAGGGCGCAAGGAAGCAGTTAAATCGAGGGCGACGACGATATTAATAGAGGTGTGCGTAAGGCGCCGCCCACACCTGCTGCGCGCGCCCGCTATGGGCGCAGCGCCCGCGCATATCACGTTTCGCGCGCACTATAGCTTACCCTCTGACGTAGCTCCCTTTCGGATTCCAGATCATCGTGGAGGAGACGAATCTTGTCCTGAAAAATACAACATATTCTATCATGTGTTCCATCACTTCACAAGCACTGCACTGGTAAGTCGGCCGGTACCTCCAGCCTGGAGAAAGCACTCAGGTCGGCGCTGTACTCGATGTTGACATCGGTGGTGCCGCCGCCGCTGCTGCGGTAGGTGTACTTGGAAGTCTTCGCCACGGCGGACATTGTCGCTGGTTCGTCTCTCGTTCGGCGGTCGGCGCTACGTTACCGGTCGGGCACCGTTCGACTAGTGAGAGCGGGTGCGGGCGGCGCGCGCGCACCAGC